>CAWUFW010012088.1:0-285000 GCA_963921515.1 Calotriton arnoldi
TATGTGTGACACACGTCATATACATACTCCTGGGGCCCAAACATTGTTCCCACCCGCAGCATGGGTGTGTGCCAGGTACCCCAGCCACATGTGGTGGATCAGCTCAGCAATTGGACCACAGATCAAAGTAACACGCTGAATACATGTCAGAATACAGGCATTGTGTAAGCAATGGACCCACCCATGATGCCCACCACAGAGTCAGGGAAACAGATGCTGTCTCCCACCTTGAGTCAAGCAAACTGCAAGGACACAGTCCTAAGTGACAGAATTCCCTGCATGTAAGGGCCACACCTGGGTATCAGATGAGGAGTGGGCAGTGCACAATAGAGGGACATGGCTCCTGGACAACATGACTGCTGTACTGTGGCAGTTCAACCTGGCCCGAGGAGGGCACATAACATGTTAGACAGAGTACACAGTGCAGTCTTTGACTCACCCCCTCCTTGCTGCTCTCTGGCCTTCAGCTGCCCATCCAGGTCTGGAAAGACCACCGCCAGGATCCTGAGCATGTGGGGGTCAGGGTCCGTGTTCCGCCCCTCCTGCGAGGAGGCGACAGCTTCAGCTGGACTCCGTGCAATCCTCCGGGTCCAGCCCCGAAGGTCCTGCCACCTCTTTTGGCAGTTGCGGATCCGGCGCTTGTAGACCCCCACGGACCGGACAGCCCGGACGATGTCCTTCCATATCTCATGCTTCCGATGGGCAGAAGCCTGTCAGGATGACAAAGTGATAAGGCCATTACTACACATGCAACATATCCGTGCATGACACAGTTGCATATACATGTCGCAATCACAGGGGCACATGGTGTACCCAGGCAGTGCACGGCTGCCCATGGACAGTTTTCCAGAAGTCACTACATGGTATCATAGCATGGGGAGTAAAACCCTGTTCAGAAGCACTGTCACTGCACCATACCTGTCCAGTGCAAGTCACTACACACTATGGGGGGTGACAACTACTCAGTGAGCCTGCTAGCCAGTGGTGTGCTGACTCTCAGCCTTGCTAGTCAGACAAAATGCACATTCAGAAAGGCAGTGCACAGAACACTCACCTGCTCCCCTGGTGTCCCATACAGCTTGCTGTACTGTGGAAGTAGGCTGTCCAGCAGGGCCTGGTTCTCTTCAAGGCTGAAGGCTGGGGCTCTCTCCACAGTACGTGCCATTGCAGGGTCCAGAGGGGCAGAGACAGCAGCAGTGCAGTGGCAGATGTCGTCCTGGAGCATGTAGTGCAGGCAAGTGGGCTCTCAGGGGAACATGCAGCAATATATATGTGCTGGAGAGGCAGATACTGTCCCTTGTGTCCAAAGTGATAGGTCCAAGTCGTTTGCATCTTCTGAATCTGGCCAATCCATGGAATAGCAGCACCAAAACACGCCCACAGCATCCTTCAAAATTTCAACTTCATGACATACATGATTTTGCAACATTGTTGTGGGTGACCAACTGATTTTCCAGCAACCGACTCGTTCGAATATTCGAAAACGCGTCCGTTGCCAGGCAAGCCCATTGTCAATGGGTGCGCACCGATCGGTCCATTGAGGTACAACGCGCACAGGGGTACAACGCGTACCCGCACACATTGAAAGCAATGGGCCGGCCGGAGGCACCGATCGGTCCATTGCAGTACAACGCGCACAGGGGTACAACGCTGCACCCGCACATTGAAAGCAATGGGCCGGCCGGAGGCACCGATCGGTCCATTGCAGTACAACGCGCACAGGGGTACAACGCGTACCCGCACACATTGAATGCAATGGGCCGGCCGGAGGCACCGATCGGTCCATTGCAGTACAACGCGCACAGGGGTACAACGCGTACCCGCACACATTGAATGCAATGGGCCGGCCGGAGGCACCGATCGGTCCATTGCAGTACAACGCGCACAGGGGTACAACGCGTACCCGCACACATTGAATGCAATGGGCCGGCCGGAGGCACCGATCGGTCCATTGCTGTTCAACGCGCACAGGGGTACAACGCGTACTCGCGCACATTGAATGCAATGGGCCGGCCGGAGGCACCGATCGGTCCATTGCAGTACAACGCGCACAGGGGTACAACGCGCACCCGCACATTGAATGCAATGGGCCGGCCGGAGGCACCGATCGGTCCATTGCAGTACAACGCGCATCAGGGGTATAACGCGTACCCGCACACATTGAATGCAATGGGCCGGCCGGAGGCACCGATCGGTCCATTGCAGTACAACGCGCACAGGGGTACAACGCGCACTCGCACACATTGAAAGCAATGGGCCGGCCGGAGGCACCGATCGGTCCATTGCTGTTCAACGCATCACTGTACATGTGACTGGCATATGTCAGCATGCCTGTCTCAGATGGACATATGCCAGCCACAGATAGCTCCCAGGGAGTGAGGGGCACACCTACATCACGACAGCCTGTCCAAACCTTATCATAAGGCATGTAAGGCTGCATTTCCTATTGTGTGTATGTTGGTGTACATTTTGTCCTGTGGGTGTCACCTGTGGGCAGCCACCCCCAGGCTGTGCACGTGTTAATGGGGACAGGATCCTGGGTGTTACGTGGTACGTGACCACTGTGATGTGCAACTGTTCATATCTGTGCATGTGCCATGGTCACATTTCACAGTGGTGTTTGTGTATGTCATGTCACATACCCCGTGAGTCCCATGTGGGACGGTATGTTTGAGCCAGGGTGTCCCAGTGGCACAATAGTGATGGCCCTCCACAGTCTTTGTGCATGTAGTGTTTACAATGTCTCTGATTTCATGTGCACAATGGGAGACAGTCTCCACATCCACGTTTGTGTGTGCATGGACTCTGATGTTGTGCGTGTGTGTCACAGACGTCCATGGCTCTCCTGCCATGGCAAGTGTGGCCACTACCTGTGGGGGTCATGTTTGTTTTGTTGTGGTGTACACATGATACTCCAGGTGATGCCAGTGTCCATGTGGCATTACAGGGTCCCTGGGAATGTGCCTGTCGTTGAGCTGTGGTGCCTGGGGCACATCTGTCCTCACATGTCACTGGGGGTGACTGTGACACAGCATCATGATATCCAATGGGCCAACCTGGGACAAATTGATGCCACCTGTAGGACCGTGTTGACAGATGTTGGCCATGTATGTACCATACATGTCGTTCCGGTACTGCACACTTCATGTAGTTGTGCCTCATGATGATGTATGTTGGGATCTTGAGTGTGTTCAATGCCGCATATGTGGGGTGACTGACGATCTTGCTTACTTCTCCTCTGCACTGCAGGGCTCCTGCTGTCCATCGGCCATTCCCAGACCTGGCAACGATGGTGGAACGGACAGCATCCGACGGTACCGCTTCACCAGGCAGCTGATTGAGGATTTGGCAGTGCAGTTGTCCCCACATTTGCAGCCTGGCCGGCCGTATCCTACAGCGCTGACCCCCAAGGTGAAGGTGATGGCAGCCCTACACTTCTTTGCCACCGGTACCTTCCAACATACTGTGGCGTCTGCTGGTGGGATGTCACAGACCATGTTCAGCCGTGTGCTCCGCGATTTCTTGGCGGCAATGTTGCTCTTCCTGAACCGGCACATCTATTTCCCTAGACTGCGACGACTCACTGACGTGAAGAGTGACTTTTATGCCCTGGGGAGGATGCCGCATGTAATTGGCTCCATTGATGGGACACATGTGGCTTTGGTACCACCACAGGCCCAGGAGCAGGCCTACAGGAACCGCAAGCACTACCACTCGGTCAATGCACTGGTGGTGTGTCTTGCAGACATGACCATCACACACGTGTGTGCCCGTTTCCCTGGTTCAGCACACGATGCCTTTGTGATGAGGAGTAGTCGCATCCCCAGGTTGATGGCACAGATGCAGAACCAGCGTGCCTGGCTTGTCGGTGTGTACTGACTTTGTGCCATTGTGTGTGATCTGATCTGTAGTATTCCGCCCACTTTTCCAAGTCAGCTGATGTGCACTTGTCTGTCCGTAGGTGACTCGGGATACCCCAACATGCCGTGGTTGCTGACACCCCTCAGGAACCCTGTGACACCTGCCCAGATGCGCTACAATGAGGCACATGGTCGGACCAGGAGAGTGATTGAGCGGACCTTGGTCTCCTGAAGAGCCGCTTCCGCTGCCTGGACAAGACCGGAGGGTCCCTCCCATATGCCCCTGCGAAAGTGTGCAAGATTATCATCGTCTGCTGCATGCTCCACAACCTGGCAGTGCGGAAGGAGTTGCCTCTCATCCAGGATGACGATGACCAACATCCGCCACCTGTGGAGGATCCTGGCCTGGAACACGATGCCAGTGACGATGATGATGATGATGGTGATGGTGATGTCCGCACACAGCTCATCACCAACTTCTTTAGCTGAATGTGAGTATCCTGAGGTGTCATGTCAATGATGTGAGTTGGCATGATGTGTGGGTGGTGCTCTGGTGCTGTTGGAGTGTGTCCATGGGCTACTTGACTGGATGTGTGTTGCGATGTGTGCTTACAGGTGGGCTGTACTCCCCAACAGTGTTCACATGCTAACTTGGTTCTGGGTGGGTATCTTGTAACATGTATTGTGCATGAGTTTTGCTGTTCTGTCCTGTACTCCATTGCTTTTGACTGTGTGTCATTTCTGTCCTTCACAGGGTACTTTCAGATTCGTTTGGTCAACTGTGTCCACCGACGACGTGATTGCACATCCAGGCTGGTAGCTGTTGTGTCCCTACAGGTGATGTGCGCCACACCCATGGACTTCCTTCTGTCTACAGTTGTTGACTGTGTGCCCGCTACCAGGTGGGGTTACCTTGCATCTGTAGTGGTTACGGCATGTTGCTACTGTGTAATAAACCTGTGCTTCACTTAGTGATGTGCGTTGTCTGTGGTCACACATTTGACTGCCATTTGCTTACTGCACCTGTGGGCTACTTGACTACAACTGGGAATGGGTGTGGTGTCTGTGCATTGCACCGTCTTCCCTGGCAACATCAGTGTAGGCAATGAGTCAGATGGCCTAGGTGTGTATGTGTTGTGTAGCCCTGGTGGTGTGTCTCCCTCATATGTGTCACGTTGCCTGTACTCACATGCCTGTGTTGTCCTTGCTGTTGCAGTTCGCATACACAGTGTAATTTTGTTGTTCATCATCCCCATAACAGCACCCACGTTGGAATCACGACAGAGGCAAGTATGGTGTATTATTGTGTTTATTGTGATACATCTGTGATAATAGTGCATAGGATGGATTGTGCTGTACATGAATCTTGCAATCCCAAGTTCCTAGATGAATAGAAAGTCCAGGTAGACAGGATCCCCAGTATCGGGGCCACAGTTGTCTGACACATTGTTCCAACTTGTACTCCCCATGCAATGTGTGGGAGTAGTGTTGCCATCAACAGGGTGAACAGTCTGTGCACAAAGGCGAAAATCCAGAACAGGTTCAGGCTTCCTGGGAGTTGCGCTTGGCCATCAGCCTCTCACTTTCCCCTCCTCGGACGACCCCTCTTCTTGGGGGGGGCCCTCAAGTGCAGGCTGCTGCGGTGCAGGGGACTCTCCGCCAGAGTCCTCCTCCCTCCCTGTGGCAGTTGCAGTTTGTTCGGTACCAGATGTTGTTGGCACACAGGGAGGTGTGGACTGGTTGCTGTTCATCTGGCGGAGGCATTGTAAAATGTCCCTGTGCACCGCCGTCATCTCATGTAGTACATCCCACTTGGACTCCACGCGGGTCATGTGGGAGTCCACACGTGACATGTGGGAGTCCACACGTGACATGTGTGACTCCACATGGGACATGTGGGAGTCCAAGCGGGCATGATGGGCAGCCTGCTGCTGTTTGATGTCTCTGAGGAGCCCCACTACCTGGCTGAGCTCTCCGGTGCTGGACTGGTACGCATCAGCTATGCGTACCAGTTGTGGGTCTTCATGCACACCAGCAACGTCTGCAAGCAGCGACCTCTGTCTCCCACCCCTCCCACCACCCCTGCTGACATGTGCAGTGTGTGCAGTTGCACGCACAGATAACCCTGGTCCACCTTGGGGGTTGGTGGTGGTGGTGGTGTCCATGGCCCCAGGTTGGTCCAGGGTCACTGCGCTGGTGTTGTTCCTTATTCTGTCCATGTCGGCAGGGATGGTATTCGTGGTGACAGTCGTTGGAGGGGTGGGTGCAGGGGGTGCAGCTGGTGGACCTGCTGGTGCTGCAGCTGGTGGTCCTGCTGGTGCAGCATGTTGACTTGCACCGGATGTGCCAGGTTGTTCTTCATCGTCCGAGGAGGACAGAGGCTGTACGACGCCAGTGAGCTCGGCATCCTCTTGAGCCTGGGACTGGGACTCCTCAGCGTCTGCTGCTGTGTCCCTATCATCACCTGTTTTTGGGAGACACAAACAATGTATGTCATGTTTCTGCAGGCATCAGTGGTTGACACACCTGACAGTTGTGACTGTGCCTCGGGGTGCGGGCCTGTACATTGTATTGTCCTAAGTCGTCACAGTCAGGGGTTGATATTGGTGTGGCACATTGTCCTGCATTATTTGGGCATTTCTATGTATTCTCTGGGGTGTGAACATGGTCTGCATTGATTGTGTTTGGTTGACAGCCAGACCTCCTTCCCACCCACCCACCCACCCAGTCAGTTATCCCACCATGGAACGTGCTTGCATTGCAGGGAGTGTAAGTTGTCTCTCAGGATGTCAGTCAGAGGTGTCCTGCTGTTTGTTGGTGCACAGTTGGCAGCAGGGCCTTGTGCTCCCCACAGCAGTAGCCAGTGTCAGCCATCTTGTGAGTCCTTCTCCACTCCCTGTGATGTGAGCATGGTTCAGGGTGGTGTTGATGGGCCAGTTGTGAGGCTGAGCAATGTCTGTGACTACCACTCCCATCATGCTATTGCCTCCACCCCCCTTCCCAGCATGCCCATGCTTCCTTCCTTTGACTCTGCTTCCCTGTGGGGTGGGCTGGCTGTGCTGACAGGATGGCTGGGAGTGTTGTCCTGGCAGTTGTTTGGCTAAGAGTCCCAAGAGTGTCCCTGTGCTTCACACAACATAACCCAGGGTGGTGGTGCTTTGTGGGATCTTGTGTTAGGATGGAGGGCATTGCATTCTACCAGGTGGGTACTGTGGAGTTTGTGTTGGGGGGTGTGAGGGGAGGTGCTGGTGACTATGGTCAGTGCTGCAAGTCCCCCTTCCCACCCAGCCAGCCGGATATCCCACCATGGAACGTGCTTGCATTGCAGGGAGTGTAAGTTGTCTCTCAGGATGTCAGTCAGTGGTGTCCTGCTGTTTGTTGGTGCACAGTTCCCAGCAGGGCCTTGTGCTCCCCGCAGCAGTAGCCAGTGTCAGCCATCTTGTGAGTCCTTCTCCACTCCCTGTGATGTGAGCATGGTTCAGGGTGGTGTTGATGGGCCAGTTGTGAGGCTGAGCAATGTCTGTGACTACCACTCCCATCATGCTATTGCCTCCACCCCCTTCCCAGCATGCCCATGCTTCCTTCCTTTTGACTCTGCTTCCCTGTGGGGTGGGCTGGCTGTGCTGACAGGATGGCTGGGAGTGTTGTCCTGGCAGTTGTTTGGCTAAGAGTCCCAAGAGTGTCCCTGTGCTTCACACAACATAACCCAGGGTGGTGGTGCTTTGTGGGATCTTGTGTTAGGATGGAGGGCATTGCATTCTACCAGGTGGGTACTGTGGAGTTTGTGTTGGGGGGGTGTGAGGGGAGGTGCTGGTGACTATGGTCAGTGCTGCAAGTCCCCCTTCCCACCCAGCCAGCCAGATATCCCACCATGGAACGTGCTTGCATTGCAGGGAGTGTAAGTTGTCTCTCAGGATGTCAGTCAGTGGTGTCCTGCTGTTTGTTGGTGCACAGTTGGCAGCAGGGCCTTGTGCTCCCCACAGCAGTAGCCAGTGTCAGCCATCTTGTGAGTCCTTCTCCACTCCCTGTGATGTGAGCATGGTTCAGGGTGGTGTTGATGGGACAGTTGTGGGGGTGAGCTATGTCTGTGACTGTGACTCCCATCATGCTATTGCCTCCACCCCACTTCCCAGCATTCCCATACTTACTTGCTTTTGTGGGGAGTTCAGTGTGTGTGGGTGTGAGGGCAATGGCAAGATGGCTGACAGTGGTGTCCTGCTGTTGGTTGGTGTGCAGTTCCCAGCATGCCCTTGTGCTCCCCACAGCAGTAGCCAGTGTCAGCCATCTTGTGTGTCCTTCTCCACTCCCTGTGATGTGAGCATGGTTCAGGGTGGTGTTGATGGGCCAGTTGTGAGGCTGAGCAATGTCTGTGACTACCACTCCCATCATGCTATTGCCTCCACCCCCTTCCCAGCATGCCCATGCTTCCTTCCTTTTGACTCTGCTTCCCTGTGGGGTGGGCTGGCTGTGCTGACAGGATGGCTGGGAGTGTTGTCCTGGCAGTTGTTTGGCTAAGAGTCCCAGGAGTGTCCCTGTGCTTCACACAACATAACCCAGGGTGGTGGTGCTTTGTGGGATCTTGTGTTAGGATGGAGGGCATTGCATTCTACCAGGTGGGTACTGTGGAGTTTGTGTTGGGGGGGTGAGGGGAGGTGCTGGTGACTATAGTCAGTGCTGCAAGTCCCCCTTCCCACCCAGCCAGCCAGATATCCCACCATGGAACGTGCTTGCATTGCAGGGAGTGTAAGTTGTCTCTCAGGATGTCAGTCAGTGGTGTCCTGCTGTTTGTTGGTGCACAGTTGGCAGCAGGGCCTTGTGCTCCCCACAGCAGTAGCCAGTGTCAGCCATCTTGTGAGTCCTTCTCCACTCCCTGTGATGTGAGCATGGTTCAGGGTGGTGTTGATGGGACAGTTGTGGGGGGCAATATGTGTGACTGCGACTCCCATGATGCTATTGGCTACACTGACTTGGCCAGCATACACAGAATTCCTTCCTTTGAGTGGTCTTCACTGTGTGTTGGTGTTGTTGTGGTGGCTACATGTGTGGATGTGTGTGTTAGTTCTATTTGTGCCACTGCCTAGCTGTAGTTGTGGTTGTGTTTGTACATGTGTTGGCACAGTTGGATGTGACTTTTTTGATGGCATGTGTTGTGTTTATCTGACTGACATACACATTTTGGGATGATTCTGTTCTAGTTGCTGTGTAATTGCTATGAGTGCATGGTTTGACTCTCCCTTGACAGTGATGTGTGTGTTTTGTGGCAGTTTATTGTGTACATTTGTTGTGTACTCACCAGGCTCTGGGATGTTCTCTAGTCCATATACGCTCACTGGCGGAAGGATGGCCCGCACCTTCTCCTCCCAGGGCCTGAGGTATATTGGCTTGGCAGGAGGGCCACTGCCGGTGTGTTGGCTGTTGATGTAGTCTTTCTTCAGCAGGTCCCGCACCCTCCTGCGCACGTCATACCACCTGTTCTGGATGTCGCTCTTTGTGCGCCGACATGGTGATTGGGCGTTCACCCTGTTGATGATCCTCTCCCACATCTTGGTTTTCTGCGACATGGGGGTCTGTTGGACCAGAGTGCCAAACAGCTGTGGCTCCACCCTGAGGATCTCGTCTACCATGACTTCCAATTCACAATCTAGGAACTTGGGATTCTTCTTGGGGGCATGGTGATGGGTGGTGATAGTGGGTGATGTGTGTGTTGGTGTGCAGGTGAGGGTGTGTGGGTGTGTGTTGTGCTGGGTGTATGTGAGGTAGGTATTTGTTGGTGTGCTGCTGGTGTGTGGCTTGTGTGAGGGATGAGCTGTGGGTGTGTGGTTGCTTTCTCTTGGGTGCTGGCAGTGGAATGGCATTTGCAAAGGCTCATGGTAGTGATTTGTGTCCTTTATATAGGTGGAGTTGTTGGTGTGTCTTTGTTCTCTGTCCCCACCCCCCCAGTATTTATTGGCTTGGTAATTGCTTGTTTGGCCTTTTTTTGGTTGATTTTTCCTTTGTGCTGTTTGTGTATGTTGGAAACGTTCTTGTGACCGAGTCGGACCCTGCATTGGTCTCGTACGGTGTTTTCCGTTTCGTTCACGCTGTGTTTGTGCAGTTTTGTATGCTGCGTACGCGTCGGTCGCGGTGTATTGTGTTGCTTCGGCTCGGTTTTGTATGCGTGTCGGTCGTACGGCTTGTCCTCCGTCCGACTCGGTCGTGTTTTTCGCGCCTTGCATCGTACTTTGCAGGTTGGAGTTGGCGGGTACGATTCGGTCGGATTTGTTCCGGGTGCGTGTCGGTCGGTTGGATTCGCGTGTTTTTCCGGCCGGATTGCTATTTTCCGAGCGGCTCGGTCGGTCGGCTTGGTTTCCTGACGTGTCGGTCGGATTTATCGCGGCTTGCATCGTACTTGGCGTGTCGGGCGCCACTGGTACGTGTCGGTCGGTATTTTTTCCGGATCCGAGTCGGTCGGTGCTTTTTCCGGCCCGAATCGGAATCGACCCCTAAGTGTCTAGTTCTGACACGGGTCAGCCAATTTCATTGTGAAATGATGCATTATTTCCCACCGGGAAGTGGCGACTAGCAAAACTATGACAATAAGTACCTATTCATAACTATTGGAACAATGCGGATTCACAAATGGGGTTCCCACTTTACCCCATAAAGGTTTAGAAATCCTAACTACAACTCCTCTATACGAAGCTGAGCCAGAGGAATAAAACACTGATTATATACAGTTTATTTTTCACTTTGTTTCTTGGCGTTTGTTTAAAATGGACTCCTTGCAACAGCACTGCGGTTTGCTGGCTCTATACTCATCTATATAATATTCTGCATTTCTGTTTTTCATTCAGGTCTTTTATGTTTAAGCCATTAAAGTGCTGAACCCCCTCCTTTCCCCACTACTAACATTTAAATAATTTCCCCGCTTAAGCAGGCATCTCTATTTTTAACAAAAGATATCAAGGACAAAACTGTGTAGTTATTCCCAACATGGTGGTGATTCTAAATGTAACTGCAGTTTGAGAATATTCCTGGAGGAACCGAAAAATGAGTAGAAATGTAGTAAGCATTATTCAGGAAAGGAAAATAAAAAGAACAAGCATTGGCATAGCCAATAGGTCTCGCCTTTGGGACCTTATAAGTGTTTAGTTATCCAGCACAATATCCTTGGTGCAACAACATCAACTGTTGCATGGCTAAACACTTATAAGGTCCCAAGGGCGAGACCTATTGGCTATGCCAATGCTTGAAGAAGGTACTACATATTTGCCTACTAGCAGAAGCCTCAAATAGGGAGAATGTCACCCTCTAAGAAACCAAGCAGGCTAGAAGACTGAGAAGGCCCAGAATCAAAGAACCCTGATTGAAAGGCCAGAGAAACCCTGCTAAAGCGTGCTGATGGAGAGCTGCTGAGATGTGCCCCAGATTGAGGGATCCATCCAAACAACTTAAGTAACCAACAAAAACACCTGCTTAGAAACTGGATGTCTAAGCTAGCACACTAGTCATGTAATTAAACAACATCAAAACTGACACGAAGAGGCAACTTGAAGCACGCAGGTAACTGTCTCTATGAACATCCTCGAGGTGAGTTGAACTTTCTTGGTGCACTGTTGCCTACTGGTGAATACCTTTGAGACCAATAAGGCCAATACATTCAGAAAAATAACAGTCAGTACTAAATTAATCCTGGTACAACTGTATCTTTCTCTTTGTTTATTCAAACATAAGTCTTCAAATATGACATATGTCTCCAAACACATTTCAAATATCTTTAAAGAACACAAGTTTCATGCGGCTCTTATTAGAGCAAAGTGTAACATAGGACGAACAAATAATCAAGTAGCTAGCTTCAACACCTGAGGTTTTCCACCAGCTGTACAACTTTCAGCCAACACGTGTTTTGCAGCGCACTGTACCACTTCTTCAGGGCTGAAACAGAATAAGTGAATTCATATAATATAACAGTCTTAATGGAATGTATTCTATAGTAGCCCTGAAGAAGTGTAGATAGCTATGGGCTACTCAACCTGAATAAAAAATACTCAAATAGAGGACATGTGGTAGACAATATTCCTATATTTTAGAGTTAGTGGGAAATCAATAAGCTAGCAACCTAAGTGAATAAAGATTACATTTAGAAGGTGCTAAAAGCACAATAGACTCTGAGGAACCGTTGGGCGGGAGAATCTATAGAAAAATAAACCACAGTGAAGGACGCGAGATATCCAGACTCGTCCGGATGTAGAAATGGGCACCACAACTGTGAGAAATATGGTGAGCAAACAGGAAATGATCCTTCAGATGTTTAGCCACAAGAACAAATGGTAAACCCGCTTAGCAACATACTCACAACCGGAGACCCTACAGAAAACAAAATGTCAGTCAGGATACACAAACCAGATATAAACTTAAGACCCTGGAAGAAAAATCTGCAGTCCGGCCACAAGAAAATCCATCACAAAAAATGAAGGAATCTGAAAGCTCCATAAAACCTGAAACCGCATTACAAAAAACGAGGCAAAAACAGCAAAACTGTGAAAAAAATATTTGCAGTCCAGTTTCAAACTGCCTACTTACAAAAAAAAATAATATTTTAATTCCATCCAAAAATGGTGTCAACGATACAACACTGATGCACTGCCTGGTTGGACCAGTGTTAACTGTAATGGTGACCGTGACGCCACAATGTTCCATCCAAGGATGTATGAGCATTCCTATTACTGTATTCTTCGACATATCCGGAGAATCAATCACATGGTGGCGACATTCACAGGTAAGGCCACCCTATGTGTCTAATTTTAGTAGAAAACTTTGAATAGCGTGGCACTTAAAATGATACTACTAAATACTCTGTGACAGGAAGTGTCTGCCAAAAGATGTGACCTTAGTAAACCACGCTATGCCCTAAATTAGCCTGTGGTGAGGGGACCGGAAGAAAAGCTGTAAGGTCACCACAGATAATGCAATAGGCTTACTGTGCGCACAACAGTGTAACACTTTCTGACAGTCTTTATTGTGATTTGTTCATTACATTCAGCATAAGATGTAAGCAGCTCATTGATGCTGGGTTCAGGGGCAGAATGCTTTTTTGACTCAATTTTGCCTGGCTTCTTTGAAAGCTTACTTCATTTTCCTGTTAGAAGAAAACGGTTTCCAAAGATATACTTTATAAAGTTCGTTGGAGGTTCCTGCCCCAATTGTAGTCAATTTTGTTTTCAGACAGCTAAAAGTTTAGAACGGGGCGTGATATAACATTTAAAATATGTTACGTCATCCCAAGTGCATTTGTATAGAGCATGCCCCCTATGGCCTGAAGAAGGGTGGCTATGCCAAGGAATGGCTTCAGGCTCCAACTTCCTCATGCATTTCAGATTGTAAATGCAGCCCATAAACGAGGAGTGTGGCATCAGTATCCAACTTACTGGAGCCTAATGGCGTGGGTAAAGACTTTTCTGTACTTATTGCATATGATTTACATATGTTGTTCTTTGGATATGAAACGCTACATTTATACTGCTCTTCGAAATTCCCTTCCACAAAAAGATACAAAATGAAAATAGTTCAAGAAATTGTTTTGCGCATTCATCTAACCCGGTCTGAAATTAAGGAAATAAAGATTGTGTACATTACACATTAATAATGCGCCCTCTGTCTAAACGTAAAGAAATTGTGAAGCAAAAGCAAATCGATTAGGGTCGCATGAAAACTCCTGCAAAACATTAGGCGGAAGGCAATGCAGCGAGGTTTTGCAAGGCTCCGAAGATAGAGCACAGGAAGAGAAGTTGTGAAAGCCGAGTCACAAGGAGCCGGAGCCGGGGGCGAGGGCACATGGAGAGGGGAAGAACAATTATCAGCGTTGCTCAATAGGGAAGTTTGTACAGTGTTAGGAGCAGGTTTGACAACAACTGTTGTAAGCTGGAGGCTTAAAGTGACAGCCAGTGAACCACAGCCAGAAAAGTGGTGATGTAATAGCTTTAAAAAAAAAAACATTCTCACCAGCACTTGGAATCGAGAGGTATGCAAGTCACGCGCTGAAATAAACCTCACATCCGAATGGAAACGGTATGCCGTTGCCAAGGCCGCTGACCAGGAACCCTAAAGGACAAGCATTGGCCACGCGCTGTGGTGGGGGAGGGGGAGGAGCGGGAGAGCAAGTGACGCGCGGCCGTGAAAGTGACACGGCCGCGCGGCTGCTAGACGCGCTCTGTGGTGGGGGAGGAGGATTGGAAAGGAAAGACAGATGGCCTGGAGCATGAGAGGAATTCGCGCGTTACTGTGCGCGTTCTCGCATGCTCTAGGCCAGGACAAAAAAGTGGGGTCGCATTTCTGAAACCCACTTCAAAATGTCTCGCCAGACCAGCGCATGCGCTGGCTCAGGCGAGACCTAAAAATGGCATCAACTAAAGGTTTCCTGTGCCAAGATCATCTCTTCACAGCTTTCATGAACAGGAAGAGTTGTTAGAAAAATGTGTGCGTGTATATTTAGTTTTGGCAATTTTTTAAGTGATGGTCAATATTCCCTGTTTTTAATGGTTGATGCCTTTTTTTTTTGAGTAGCAATCATTCTTATTGGCATAAATTAAGTACTGAAAAATAACAGCAAATACAGTGAAATGCAAGTCCAGCATGAACCCATATTGAGACACAAATGTTGATTGCGATACATGCACCAATAACAAACAATAATATCCTTTTTAAGGTTTCTGCATCCTAACTATTTTCTATTTTTACAGTTTCTGCTTGCTTGTAGTTTGTGGGGAAAAGAAGTGTGAAACTCAAAAAGTTAACCTAGTTCAATAAAGATTTCTGAAAAATAGACAAAATTTGAAATTCAGTTAGGAGTTATTTGGGTAGCTCACTTCTTATTTCCCCGAAGAAACTAAATGCTGCATAGGAGGGGACCTTTTGGAATCGATCAGCATTTTGGCAAAAAGCGTGCACGTTTTGCATTGCTTTCTATTGCAACGCGTGCACGTTTGGCGTTTCCCTTGCGGGAGCGAGGTTTGGCACCATATGTTTGTAATTATCTTGAAAACAGATGGTGCCAAAGCTCGCTCCCGCAAAGATGTGGACTTTCACTTTCGCGGCCGCGGCTGTGCTTGTCTTTAGTTTCTGGTCCTGCAGGCACTACATGCAGCGCGCCATGCGCATTATGTTAAACAAGGACAGCCGCGGCCGAATCAGCACATCCGCTTTCATCTTCGCCCTGTCAAACATGCAGCCAGCCCTTAAACAATTGCAGCGGCACGTGCACGGTCCCCGCTTTCATCTTTTCAACAGAGGCGCCGCGCTATAAATTTCAGCACGGCGCCCGGTTTTGTCTTATTTTATTTGCAATGCAGCGCGCGTAATATTTACAAAATGCGTGGCTCGCCCGTTTTGTTTTAATTGACGAGTGCTTTGGCATTTTGTTCAGGTCTTCTTTGCATTTTCGTTTCGGCTGTACACCTTGTTTATTGTTGTAAAAAAGTGCCCTGGGGGTTGGGAAAAGGATACATTTGCTGCACGAACATCAGCTGTCGCGCCAGCCAGCCCACTCCCAGCGGGAGTTTATTCAACAACGCAGACGAGCTGAAGCCTCAACAACGCACACAAGCTGAAGCCTGGGAAGCACTTCAGAAGGGATCGTCTAATGGTGAGTGGGTTTAGGTTATGCAAGAAGAGGTTCTGTCCATCCCAGCGTAGTACGCTCTGCTGCACGTCTCTTGCTTTTCGATAACTTCCTCTCCTTGGCTGTACACAGAGCTGTTAATCGGTCCCTGCTTTCATCTTTTCAACAGAGGCGCCGCGCTATAAATTTCAGCACGGCGCCCGGTTGTGTCTCATTTTTCTTGTTTTATTTGCAATGGTGGTGCGCGTAATATTTACAAAATGCGTGGCTCGCCCGTTTTGTTTTAATTGACGAGTGCTCTAGCATTTTGTTCAGGTCTTCTTTGCATTTTCATTTCGGATGTACACCTTATTTTTTTTTACCATGAAGGCGCCCTCTCAGGTTAGGCAGCAGCTAGTGAATCTCCTCTCTGTGGGCGAGGCCGGCAGAAAAGCATGAGCAGGGCCGGCTGTAGTACTGTTGGCGCCTGGTGCGACTATCACTTTTGGCGCCCCCACACCCAATGACCGCCTCATCGGATTCTCTCACTCCCACCGAGTAAAAGTGCCCCTCATCTCGCCAATCATAAGTTGTTGCCGAACACAATACCCCTCCCCCCACCCCCCTGAGGTCAGTTCCCCCCTCCACAGGTCAACCCAGTGCGGCCGCAGGGGTCGAACTGCCCTAAAGCCGGCTCCTGAGCATGAGGGTCCCCTTTGAAATGATGTCCCCTATGTCTTTATGTGAGATCAAGCACACTCACTCCCCCATTTGCCTCCACCAACACTAAATCGCTCTGTTGTGGTGTACCTGGCATATTATCACAGAATGTGCACCAGTCGCTTTTGCTGTGAGGTATGCCAGTTTTTTTGTAGCATAGTAAAGGTAGACTGGTGGGGGCAGACAGGACAGTGACGGCAACACAAGCTGAGGTTTGTGGGGACAAGGGCCAATACCAGTTTCAACACATGGTGCCCCTGCAGGTCTCATCGCTTTTATGTGGTTGAAATGCCATGACGCTAGCCCTGCCTGAAGTGCCATTCTGCACATCACCTGTCTGAACTTGCAGAGGGCAGTGCAGATGGAAGCGGGACTGGAGTATCTGGTCTGTGGGTTATTCCCCATTCCTTTAGTTGGCTGCATTGCTGCTCCAGACCTTGATGCCACTGCTGCCCTCAGACATGCAGCCGGCTCATCTATAGGCCTGAATGTAATTATTTGAGTGGGCACGCACTGGCGTACCGCGTGCATGTGCACGGATTTATTTTGAAATGGGCAGTATCAAAACTGTTAAGGTGAGAGTGTTGGTCATAAGGAGTAAATGCACAGTAGTATTTCCATTTGAAACACTTCACTGCGTGGGAGCGTCATATATTTTGTAATTCTGTGTTTAGCAGCATCAAACGAGATTTTCGTCTTTTTCCCAGCACAAAAGTCCGTGTGATGGGACTGTAGTTCGCCAACAGAAGACGTGTTTTTATGGAGCAACACCTGCGTTATCAAATGGCAGCTGCTCTGCGTTGGACTGCACAAAGATAAAACAAAAACATCCATTGTGATGAAAGATTTGTACAATAACACTTTTCGGTGAATTTTACAAGAGTACATCCGTTGGAGATGCACATAGTGCCCTTACTGTGCAATTAAAATTAGTGCACAGTGAGGGCTGGCGTGTCTCTACGTGTATGTGAACACGTTTTAACAGTTGATGGCTGATTTCTTTTTCAGAGTTTGGTCTTGGAGAATGGAATCAGTACATCAACCTATGTACTAGGGCAGAATTTGAATTCACCTACAATTTACAAGTGGGCTTGTATATTTTTTATATGAATTCCCATCGTGTCTTCGTTATGAATTTATTTTTCGAATAATAAAAAAGAATGCTATAGATTGAACATGTATATGGAAGTGTGTATTGTGGTGTCTTTCATTGTGTATTGGCACTGCATGCTTTTTCACCCATAGCATGTATGAATTACATTAACTGCATACAAAAGCAACACACAGGCAGCGAGTCTATCTACAAAACCTGTTTATCGAAGACAGAAACACAAAGAAAAAATAAGTAGTACCTGTCTAGTGAGAGAGATGTGAGAGCACTTCGCTCTGTTTAGCAGAAGTTATGACTTTGTGACTATGAAAGCCCTCCTCTTTCAGAGATATTTCCTACTGGCCTTCTCCTTAGTCTTCCTTGCCTGGTTTCTTCCTGTACTGGTTATATTGGGCACTATGAAAATCCTACTAGGTAGGGCTTGTTCCCGACTAGGATACCCTTCCTTGTTTTATGTCTTGCCTACCAGAGTCTAGTTGCGAAAGATCTATTGTGGGCTTACTAAGAGCATTTAGTTCATAGTGCCTTTGCCTCAACTTAAATAGATACTACTACAGCAGGAACAATGCTATCATGTTCAGGTCATATTTAGCTTTGGTAATGAGCATAGTGTATGAGAAGTGATGTCATCTAAATGGAGTTGCTGGACTAGTCTCTCCAGTCTGTTTTTCTAATTATTCGCTTGTCATATGAGTATTGCCACAACTCTCATTATTTCACCTCTAAGTCAAGCCTTTCCAGCTAGCCATAGAAAATGTGTTGCTGCAGCTGTTTTCCCATTGTTTTCCGTATATGCCTGCAAATGGAACGTAGGTTTTCCTTCTCCTTTGGGCATATGAGTTGCAGTTTATTCGTCCACCATTGACCCGGTGATGGAGGTATAAGGCTAAGGTCTGTGTGATGCTGTGCTGGCTACTATTGTTTACAACAGAGTTCTTCTAAGTAGTCCTGTGGAGACTAAAACCAAATCTGCTAGAATCCTAATACCATGTGCCTACAAGGTGAACGTGTATTCTTTTTCTCGTGGGTTCATCAGTATCCATGGTTCTGTTAAGGCATGGTCAGTCATCATGTCTTATATTACTAGTCTGTTCCCCTTATGAGCATTATCAGGGCTACCTAAGTGATATAGAGTTGGGTCAGATACTATGTTCCAGTCACTGCCTATTTAATGTCTTTTCCCCCCAAAGTGTGTATCATTCTAGGTAAAGAAGAGGAGAAGTCTGTTTTATCTCCCACTGTGGCATAGATGAAATCAAACATCAGGGTTCTTTCTTGTATTTTCAGTTTTGCAAATACAAATCGACCATCCCCATCCACACATGTACTCCAGACTATGGCTGGTAAACCTTTGTGTATTAGGTAGCCACCCATTTCCATCTTCCATCGGCGTATTTACTGTCTTGTTCCCTCCCCTGGGGGTACCAGCAGAAATAACATTCCCAACCCAGTCACGTAATTTTTTACGCTCTGCGTAAAACAAATGGGCAAAATCATGGTTTTAGATTTTTAAAAATGTAAAAAAATTAAGGGCATTTTTCTTTTTTATGTAGTGGTACAGTCCATTCATGTGAGGGGATACCACTACCGGGTTTTTAAGGGCATGGTGCCAAAAATGTATAGAGTGCATACAAATACAAGCAGTGGCATAGCCAATAGGTCCAGCCTTTGGGACCTTATAAGTGTTTAGCCATGCAACAGTTGATGTTGTTGCACCAAGGATATTATGCTGCATAACTAAATACTTATAAGGTCCCAAAAGCGAGACCTATTGGCTATGCCAATGCTTGTTTCATTATGTTTCAACAATGCACAAACTCCAAAGGTAAAATCTATTAATAAAATAATGGGTATGAAGGAAAGCTATACATTTTTCAAATGTGGCCAAGAATTTGGGTGTAGGGGTTGTTCATATAACTCTAAATTTTGGGTATCACATAAAAAGGAGAAACTGGGGGATTTTACAAAATTTGTGATCTTACATTTGGCGGCTAAAAAGGTAGGGACATTCAAAAGGTAATAACAAATGTTCTACAATCCGGCATTCCCACACATCTCCCAGTAAGAACAGCATCCCAATTGCGTGGGTGGGACTATCATCTGCGAGAGGAAAGGCCCCAAATTGCAACATAGGAACATCAATATTTTTTCTTTGAAATTGAATCACTGTGAAGGTGTGTGAGCTGGTAATTTGGTCTGTGGTCAGCCAGCACCCAGGAAAACCTACCATCTCCAGACATTTCTAAACTACACACCTGCACAAGTCTAGGGTGTGCTACTTGCATGGATACCATTCGTTTTTAGGTCGAGCCTCGAGTAGCGCGCAAGCGCTGCTCTGGCGAGACTTTAAGTAAGGGGTTTCAGAAGCTGACCACACGCTCGTGCGTCGTGGCCTTTTTCGGGCGGTTACGCGCGCCGCAGACATGTGTTTCCCATTATCGTGCCCAGACGCGGGCGCGATAATTGGAAACACATGCCGGGAAAAGGCCATGACGCACGAGCGTCTGGTCAGCTGAGCAGGCTGCCGCGCTCCCTCCTCCCCCCCCTCCGCTCCTCTGTGGTGCGCGCGCACCACTGTTTATTTTTTTACCGCGCGGCCGTCATTTCTTTTTCATTTTGCAGCCTGGCATCTGCTTGTTTAAAGAGCGCTGTGCTTTTCGAAAGCGCTACTGTTCACGCTGCACTTTTAAACACTACTTTTTGTGCCTCTGCTGCCGGTCTTGCTAGACCTCAGATTAGCTGGTCATCTCGCAAATGATCCAGATATCCGCGAGCGCACATAGAAAAGGATTTACGGCCGGCAGTAAGTGTTGCAGGAAGCCAGGAACTTCGGAGATGTCAGGCTGCGGGGGACAGGTCCCAGGTAATGTGACGCAGCACAGAACATCTCCCTTTCAAACATGGCCACAGGGTTAATTAACAGCAAGTGGACTACGCATCACCTGACTATGGGTGAAGTTTGCGTGGTCTGTTTACTATGTTGAGGGCCCTGCTCGCACGGCTGGGGTAAATCACTGCCGTGGCAGCCCTCGGCTGGGCTCTGGAATCCCTGCTCACCGGGCAGCGATCACCGTGCAGCTGAAGCAGAGGGACCGGGCACAGAAAGCGTGAAATTATGGCATTGTTTTTAACTAGGGTGTATTGAAGATACGGGGCATATGTACGGAGAAGCCTACGCCGCAAACTGAGCCGCACTACTCTCTTTCCCATAACCATTAGTACCTTTGTGTGGATCTTTTAGTCACCGACAGACTGTTTTGCAGACGCTAATCGATGCAAGCTTCCCTCGTCAATCTCGCTTCTTGGGGTACTTAATGAAATGTGCACGGCTGCAGCTCATGCATACAGGCCTAGATTCTTTTCGTGCCACGCATCTTAAACTAAAACAAACAAAGTAGCTTAGTTGAAGAAATGTCTACGACCCACGTAATAGCCTATATTAGTTCAGTGATCTTTAAATCACACTTTAATTTAGTTGACCCTCACCCGCGTTCAACGGTTTTTATTCAAATGATCTTGGGATACCCGAGCAGTGCGTTTTAAACTAAAACCAAACATAACTGCCAAGCTCTCAATTTAATTATGCCTGACATTTCTGTACATACAATTTTGTATCATAAGCATGCTTGCAAAAACTGACCAGGTCGAAATCTGTTAAAAAAAAAAAAAAATTTGGGCATATAGCCAAAAGACAGACGTTACCGAGATGGACTAATAACATGCAACCTGTTTGGCAGACGGCTTGCTAACTACGAAGGAATCATTTTATCACAGCCTGCTCTCCCCGTTTGTCACACTCCACTAAAATCTTCCACACATATAGAAAGCAGCATACGCTGCTCGTTTTTTTGTGGATGCAGTTCAGAAAACTATTTGGAAACATTCCTTTTTCAAACCAGGGAATTGCACACTAATTGACAGTCGACACTGCCATTTATTTGAACCCGCCTGTAGAAAGTTGTCACTGTTGGTATGCAGTAGTTGAATTTCATTTGCGAAGTGTATGAAAATTGTTTCATCATCCTAGCAAAATGTCTAGTGTTACAGTTGATCAAAGTGCTTGTCATCCCCGAGCATGGTCTGTGGCCACATTTACTTCGACAGTGCTGAATAACCTTGCAAAAAGTGCTGTTTGCCTTACAATTAAAGGTATGTGTATAAGGACAAGTGAAAGTCTGTGATGGTACACAATCGGGAGTGTGGAGAACAAATTTGGTACATTCACTAGTCCAGGTTGATCATTATGTCAAATCACTGTGGCATGGCCTGATCTGCACACAGATTTTAGCGAACACACCGTTTCATTCGTACAGATGTTTGAGTTTGTAAGATGGACTTTGATGTGTAACAAAGCTTCATTTATAAAACTGCTTTCGAATTACAAAAAGTTGATTTTACACTTGTGCCCATTATGTGGGTGGGAATTTGGTGTTCCAAGGTGGCTATGCCCTGGAAGACTGTGTACATCCACAAACTTTGTCTTTAGTATTTAGAAACATTATTCGATCCCTGCCCACTTTTTAAATGGTCATAGATTTACTTTGGTCAGGGGTAGGAGTAAGCTCCCCCTTTAGCCCCTGTAAAAGGGAGGGGAAGGGGTTTCTCCAGGTGTGGGTCTGCAAGGCCATTTTCACTTGATTTTCACCCTGCAAGAATATAACATACACATATTATTTTAACGTGTAAAATGGATTTTACAGGGTTTTTCCAGGATCATGGCCAAATTCTCCTCCAGATTACTGGGTGTACCTGAAAGTTTTTTTTTGATTTCTTGAAATGAATAGGTCTAATCTCGTGCAAGGTCTGAAACATTCAGGTGCTGATTTACTAATTAATTTTGGAGTGAGTTCCACAGTGTTATCATTAGCTTACTCGGTGAAAGTCTTATTCATACTCTGTGGAAACCCAACAGTTTCCATCAAAAAGCTTCCATTTTCTGTTCACCGTTGAACATTTTTTAAGTGAATGTATTTCTGCAGTAGTTGGCACCTTGCTTTTCCAATAAAGCCCCTCACTTCTGAACTGAGAATGATCAGCCTCTGACAGCAAACGGTGTCTTGGCCAGGTCCACACTTTCCTGTGTTATGGCAATCACTGATATCATTTGTCTGGTAATCATCGTGGTGCTACTTTTGAGATTACACAAAACATTCTAATGTTGACATAATTAAATCCATGGTTTCCCTAGCGAGGCACATATGCTACTGTATACAGTAAACTAAAAATGATGTGCATTGTTTCTTGACGAGTTGTACTTAAGTAGTTTGTTATTGGTATCTTTGTCGCTTCTGAGTAAATTGATTGATTGTTCCCTGAAGGCCCAACCTCCACTAGCGCAGTTTAGCTTGTGGCTGTCTTGTAATCCCTTGGAGGAATTTAGAACACTGATTATTTTAGTTAAACCATGCTCTGCGTCAGTTGGCAACCAGGAAATCTTCCCAACCCTGGATATTTTTTAAACCTAGAGATGCAATCGAATCCAGGGTGGTATTGCTTACATGGATTGTTCTAGGTTTTCTAACCCTGAATGCCCTCCAAACATTAAACTTTGTCTAAAATTATGAATTTTCCTCACATTTCTGTGAGGGGAAGTTCCGAAATCTGCATGGAATCACAACATTTTTACCAAACACCATACCTACACTTATCCCATTAAAAACGATACTCCAGTTA
The DNA here is from genome assembly GCA_963921515.1 of Calotriton arnoldi. Taxonomy (NCBI): domain Eukaryota; kingdom Metazoa; phylum Chordata; class Amphibia; order Caudata; family Salamandridae; genus Calotriton; species Calotriton arnoldi. The sequence continues at coordinate 22,940 of CAWUFW010012088.1, forward strand.
TTTGGGTCGGCCAATAATCCATTGTGAGTAAAGTGAATTATTAGTTGGGGTGGTTGCGAGACCTCACCAAGTGGAAATATCACTATTCTATATCTGGTCCAGTTAGGTTTCTTTAACTCAAACCGTAGCTCAGTTCTGGGTAGGTGTGGCACAGAGCAGTCGGGTTTAACTCAAAGGAAAAAAAGTATAAAGCATTTATCAGTACCCAAACAGCAAATAAGTGAGAAACAAAACATAATAAAAACTCCACTCCAATTTATAAAAATAGTTCATATATTTTTATCTTTAAATACTTACCAAAATTAGCGAAAGAGAACCAGAAATGTTATTTTTGCAAGGTTTCCATAAATCAACGTAATTCATTAATTCTAAGTTTTATAAATCATTGCTTTTCACTTGTAGTGGTAGTCTAAGAGCCTTGAACGCTAGGACCAGGGCAGAAGTCAAAGTTTCCGGCCAACTGCGATGGAGCGACTGTTGGATGCAGGGGCCAACTTGGTCTCGGTCAAGTATTTACCTTTGCATTGTTCTGGTTCTTTTTTCTCCTTAATGGGCTCATCAGCGGGTCCTCTGCAAATTGAATCCAGCGTTTGGTTTAGCATCGAAAGAGTACACTCCAGCACCAACCAAGGGTCCAGGAAAGCACTCTTGTGGGCTAGGACTCGAGCTCATGGACTGCACCAGCGGAGTTCTTGGCAAATTCAGTGGCAACTAGTCAGCTCAGCTCTTAGCAGGTGGATGACTTCCTTAACCTTTTGTGTCCCTATACCTTAACAAGAGACTAGCGAACTAGCCCTTGGAGTCCACTCACTGGTACTTGGCATGAGTGGTAAGCAGTTCTAGCCCCTGGGGTCTCTCTTGCCACGAAGTCAACAGCAGAAGCAGCCCTTCTCTGTCTGAAGTCCTGTCTTGGTTCAGCAGGTGCATTAGTTCTTGGTGCAGGCTTTCTTTCTGAGGTCCGCAGGGGCAGTCCTTCTTCTGATCTTTCCAAGTCCCATAGTGTACCGAGGCGCTACCCAGGGATGCCACTTCTATGTCAATTTAGAGTTTGTAGTGCGGAGAACTCCCTTACCAATGAGGGCCAAATTCCCAGGGGCAACCCAACCCACTCTTGCATCTCTTTCTGGGGGACTGACACTAAACAATTCTGCAGTGTGTCTCTCTGCTCAAATCCAAGATGTCAGAACCATTCTTGCCTTGGTCAGAGCACCCCCTAGGTGTGCCCAATATAATGTACCTCCCCCATGTGGAAAACAAGTTCTGCAACCGGTTTGCCCCCTCTAGAAGCGATGCCAGCCTGAAGGAAAGGGCAGGCTACAGTGTGACTTGCATTTGACTATCGGATGTGGTTGCCCTGTTCAATCTGGGCCATCTGTGGTTACTGCCCTCTGGCCATCCTGTCAGGAAGATGTCACACTTCCTCCCAAAAAAGGACCTTTTCTTCCCCGTTCTTGGGAGCACTTCACATCTCCTGGCAGAAGGGCAGGAGGTTGTCTCGGGTGATAAGTACTGTAGTAAATCAGAAATGGCTACTAGAACTATAGAGCAAGAAAGTGATGTCTTTTAGTCACCTTTATATTAAAATTTACCTTAAATCCATCTTCAGTACTATGTTGGATTTAATGTAACAATTAATTTGATACCTGGAAGTGATATATTTGGTGGTCCCAAATGGAAGATACCACTGAGCGGTTGGGATAGTGGAACCACATAAGCCAGTGGGCCTACCAGCCTTGCTACAGTGAAAGCGGCAATTGTGAGTATCCACTGTCAGAACATGTACAACATAAAAGGAACATGTCCTTTTTAATATTTCACGCCCTGCTTTATGGGCTTCCAAGGCCTTCCCTGTGGCGGGGGGGGACTTAGCAATGTTAACAAGCATTGGCATAGCCAATAGGTCTCGCCTTAGGGACCTTATAAGTGTTTAGCCATGCAACGGTTGATGTTGTTGCACCAAGGATATTGTGCTGCATAACTAAATACTTATAAGGTCCCAAAAGCGAGACCTATTGGCTATGCCAATGCTTGTTCTTACAGAGAATGCCCTGCTAATGTCTAGCTTTTGTGAAAATCATGGATTTTCCTCATATTTCAAAGGAATGTGCAGGAAGTAACGTCAATTATACTCACTCACTCATATTTTTGACATCTACAAGGCATTCTGGATAAGCAAACAGGCTGAGATCCACACAAACCACTCCACTCTGGATTCCTTTGGGTGTTTAAGTTTCAGAAATGTCCAGGGTTTGTAGAAATCCCTGGGTGAAGCTAACCCAGTCTTACTACTGCCGCCATTCCCCACTGCAAGTAGGAGTACACTAGGATTTCTTTGGGTGTAATTTTGATATACAGACTGGCAAACAGAGGTTAATCACCACTTTCTGCCTTCCACCAGGCATATAGGGCTCCATGCCAAGACAGCCCTGCACCCTATGCCATTCCTTTTTCCACTTTTCAGATTTTCCTGGATATTTGGTAGGCTTTCTGCTGCCCAGTGTGGGTAAGTCCTCCAATCTCCCCCCACACTGAGAGGCAGAAAGACCGCATGGGCTTAAAAGACAGGGATGTGACCAGAAAGGATCGGACCCCACCCTTGGAAAAATGCCTCAATCTGGCCACAGAAAGGGCAGATATAATGCTTGGGCTTTTAATTTTTTTTTTATAACACGCAGCTCTGGTGTCTAGTGGATAGGCCATCCTCCCCTGGGGTGTGCAGATCAGGAGTAAGGCCCCCAGTCAGTCCTCCCTAATGAGATTGAAAGGCTGTTAGGGAGCTTGGTTAGTGGAGGTAGCAACTGCTCATGCTTGGGATTCAGCTCCCCACTTTCAACTCCCTGCTTTTTGGGGGTGGGGGGCTGGTAATTCAGCCATCTGCGGTGGTCCCCAAGCAGGATTCATCAGGGAGAGGTATTGTTGGAAAGGGGAAAATTTCCTATTTTCAGCAGTACCTCTACCATTATGAGGGGTGGGCTGGAGGACTGAGCTGTGCCCCCCCCCCCGAACACAGAATACAGTGAAAAGATAAGGATCAAAATTACTCCTTTCACTTTTAAGATTGATGTCAGCCCAATTCATTCAAAAAGAAAAAATATTTTAGGCTGTTGGGGAAGCTCTACTCCTGCAAGCCGAGTTGAGGGCACATAAGAGGGAACCATGATGGTGTGAGCACCACAAGGTTTTCCCAGACTTGAGTGGGCAGGTGTGATTTTCACATTGTTCATACTAAAAAGGTGGTGTGGAGGACTAAAACATCCTGTCCCCTGCACTGGAGAGGCTAAACTTGTGACCTATAGAGTAATTTTCTTGGCAGAATATAAAAGGTGGACATGCGCCCCAAGCTCTTAAAAACACCCCCAAAATGCAAATGTAGTGGGGACAGTACCAACAGCTTGGAAGCAGGCACAAGTTTTCTATGACCCATCTCTATGATTCACTTTCGTGTCATAATTTTAAAAAAGGCAATTAATAAACAGCTTTCTATTAATACCTAGAACATCTTGGATGCTGCTCAGTTGGGCTTCCAATGGTTTCCAAGCAGGATGATCTTTGAATTTTAGTTGACCAGGGCCAGACATTAGCCCTGGTCTTGCTAGCTAAAGCTAATATTGATATGGTCTCCCACGAGCAACAGATAGGCTGCTGGAGGTATGGATTCAGGGTTCAGCTTAAAGTGAGTAAAATGATACATAACTGATAGAGAGCAGGCAGTTCACCTATCTCCGCATTATTCGGAGTTCAAAAACCTTGCATATAGAGTACCACAAGTCGCCCCAACAAATCAACCTATGGTCAATTTGTATGTTCGACCCTTGCACAACTGGTTCACTCTTTTGCCTTAGATTTATAAACTAGGCAGACGATACACCGATTCTAATTACATTGGATAATAACATCAACAACTCTGCCTCGAGTTTGCAAAAGTGAATGCTGGCAGTAGCCAACCTGCTGGCAGATAAATCCTTAAATTTCTATTCTGACAAGACGGAAGTTATGATAGGATCTGTTTAGAATAGCCTACCTCTCTTGCTGATGGTTTCAGTAAAAGAGCTTCAGATTGCCCTGTTTCCACTCCCTATGGTTTGGAATCTTGTCTTCCATTTCGATTTCAATCTTTTTTTAAATGACCAGGTCAGCCACTGAGCTCTCCTACCCATTGTCTTTTTTCAGGTTACTGTGTAAAGTCGTTCCTCATCTTCCCCTTTCCTATGTTTGGATGCTTCTTCTGGCTTGGTCAAGTATTTACAATGCAATCAGAATGCTGCTGCAAGTTTGGCTCTTCTGCATCCCAGGCACTCTTCTCCCTCCTGCGCATTTAAATATTACCACTGGTTATCTGTCACCAAAAGGGTCACTTTCAAGGCATGTTGTTAATTTCTTTTAGCCTTTTATAAATTTGACCCTACTAATTAACAGCATGATAACCATCATTATAAATCGGACACGTATCCTTCAGTCAGCCAATTCCAATCTACTGGTGGGTCCCTCGGGTCAAAGAGTCTAGGACAGGTGGCAGAGGTTTTTCAGAAACAGCAGAAAAAGCCTTAAATTTGCTACTTCAGAGTATGCGTTCCATTCGTCAGCTCTTCCCAACTATGAAGGATCTCACTCTGAAGACATGGCTCTTCACTCAGAAGGGCAGGTTTTAATTGTCGTCCTGTACTTCATCACACACAAAAAAAATAAGGGCAACCCAATAACCCCTTGTGTGCTTGGATGTCTGTAGAGAACAATAATAAGGTGTAAACAAGAGAATAATTCAATAAGTTATTTGAAAAATCAATGCGTAACCTAATTATTTATGTATCTATTCAAAAGGAAATTCAATGACGATAAACACAAGGTGGGGAGGGGAGAGACGGGAAGAAATATTCTTTCAAACAGGCATACAAAAAGGGAAGTAATTAAACAATCCCCTTGCTCGATCCTTATTGTTGTAATTCATCACAGAGCATTGTTTAACCTCCTAGGCTGACATCATAATAGGCAATAGTGCACTTTATAAGTGCCCATAACATTCCAATACTTGCTTTTGGAATGCCTCAATCACAATATTTCAATGAAGCAGTTGTATATGATACAATTGAGAAAAGTTATAGTTTTGCTTTACTTTTATCAAAGATATTTTTCATGAAAAAGCATACATTTTACTTTCACTAGCAGTACCAAACATTTTCTATTAAGGAGTCTCCTTACCGTAGCAATTTGTTAATGCTGTGAGTGATAACAATACCAATATGTTTATTTCTCTTCTAGATAACTAGTTTTTTAATTAAAAAGATTTAGAACAAATTAGACTTAAAGCAGAAATGCTGGGGCTCAAAGGTTCTCAGAAGCCCGCTGCAAAGGAATATCAGGGTTGCCAAATACCAAGGCTGCCAAATGTTGATTCCATCATAAGCCTCATTCATCCACTACCATTTATCTCCATCTTGTACGTTTTCTAATCATCTCTGGCTTTTCCATTTCTTACTGTTTTCCCAACTTTCTCCTCCTTCTTCTTTCCCCCTTTTCAGCCCTTCTCTTTTGCTTTGGGTCAAAATATGATGATGAAAAACAAGTCCAGATGCCCAACAAGGAGTGCCAGTGTTCATGGGCAGGACCTCAATGAAAGTGTTTACATAAACAGTTAAAAAAGGGGTATCCTGGTCCTCTGTCACACCTTTAGTGCTTAAAGAATCTTGACTGGCAACCTTAGCAATTATCCTATTTCATCCCCTGCCCCCAGAATGACATACTGCCAACCAATATGTACTCTTGACACTCTCCTCAGGACCACACTTAACACACTTTTCTATTTTATGAAGTAACTTGACTAGCACATTATCACCTACTTGGAATTCCCTAGTCTTCACAGACACAAATATATCACCTAGAGACTCTACTTGAGCTATCTACTTTGCAACCCCGGTCTCTGTAGCTCTCTCACAGCACTTCCTCAAAATCTTAGACCAACAAGGTCCACATTGATGAAAAATTATGCTCTTTTAGTGCTTCAAACAAGGTAAGCCACAGAAAGGCCCTCACAACATTTTGCCCTGGTAATCACAGAACTTCATGCTTCCATCCAACCAACAAGTTTGCCCATTGAAGCAACCCATTGTCTGGAGGTTGGGAAAAATTGATTCTTTGCAATGCTTAATTCCAGTTTAGTTTAAAAACTGAGGTAACCGCACCCCATTACCTTTCACATGCAAGAAATTTCCCCTCAAGATTTCAATTACAAGCTTTGTATATAGTTGTTTCACAAACCTTTCTTCAATCTACTGTGGCCTGTAGTCCATTAATAAGAGGGCAAAACGCTGTCCACTCTAATCTTTAGAATGGCCATAGAAAATCAATTGCAACCTTTTCCTAGACTATTTTCTGGGACACCAACCCAGACACCAACAGCCACCATTGGTGAAACCTGGATGGTCAAACTAATTCACAAATTTGCAAGCTTCATATTTTATGCTCTACATCACTGTCCATCTTTAGACAATGGTAGGTCACAGGCAACCTGCCGCTGGTCAATGTTCACGTAAGATAACCTATGTGAGCTAAATAAACCAATCTGTATTTCAGTCTCATAGGTGAAACAAATTTTTCACTCCAAAACAGGATCCCATCCTCAACTAAAAACTTGGGCGTCCCCTTTGCAAAGGATTACAAATCTCCACTCCAGCATCTTTACTTGGGCTACCCTTCCTTTAAAAATGTAACTGTCTTCTGTAGGCCCAGGCCACAAAGCATTTCCTGCTTCAATTGACTGTCACACATTTCTTCTCACAACATATACTGCTGCCACCAAACATTTTAAATCTTCCAATCCATTTGACTCCCAACTATCATCCACAATTGATAAGCTTGAAAAACTGCTACACTTTTTTCTAGTATATGATCAACCCTGAAAATGTACTCTAACAGTTTGGTTACACAAAATACATAATTCACCTTTTGTTCTTCACCCCTATTATTTTTGTGGAGGCAGACCCTAACCCGTACTCGCATCTACATTTACATATGTGCAACCAGGGATCTAGAGCAGTAGCAAAGGAGCATTTACCTACTAATCATTAATGTTTTGGAACCCATGGCCTACTTTGATCTTTTCTCCAAATAAATGTGAACTTCTTTGTTTTTTAATAACTGGGAGAGGTTAAGCCAAAGTAGCAACATTTTGGAATAAAAGAGCAAAATGCAGAAGGTCCTAAAAAGAAAGTTTAATGTTTATCTTCAGGCTTCGAGAAATCTACTCGCTACGGCAAATCAGATTTTTCAGTGTGAGCTATTTTTAGGTCCCATTGGTCCTGTCTGGCGAGAGAACTTGAGCTGGCAAAGAACAGGTTTTCTGATCATTCAGAAAGTGAATGAGCAATAAAGATGCCTTTATATCTTGTTTTTATCTAGCCACATTTACTGTGTTTAAAGACAAAGGTCAACTGTTAGCTTATGTCTGCTTACAAACTGCTGCTTATTTTCTTTCTCCAACTGTAAAGTAAAAGGTTTTTGTAAAGTGAACTGTCTGAAAATGGTGCTGGGTACAGGGAGTACAAAATGAAAAGCTGAAGGATTTCACTTTCATTTAACACACAACACTTTAATCACTTGTACACAAATTGTAAAATATATTTCAGCAGTTAGGAAAACCCATTCTTTTGTAGCTGAGGTGTGATGGAATAAAAGATGTTAATAGAATCAAAACAAATCGAAAGTATTTACTTGGTGATGTAAAATGATAAATATTTGCTGAACCCCGATTTGCACACATTAATCGCTTGTGCACTATATAGTTTTACTAGTAAAACTACATGCCATTAGAAAAGTCTGTGGCCATTTAAATGGAAAATGTTCTGTATGTAAATGATAGTATGATACCGAATCATGCTTTAGTAATATATTTATTAAAAGGGACAATGAACTTAGCAACATTCCTGACCCTGGCCTGATGACAATGCTATTAGTGAACTAAGAGGCAAGTCAGGGCTCATGTGTACCTGTTAGACCTGACCGCCTTAGGGTGGTCTTTCCCCAACTTATTGCCTCCCTCCCTCCATTTTTCTGTACTCGTTTTTGCCGGCTTTAGGACTCTGCGCACTTTACCACTGCTAAGCAGTGCTAAACTGCTTGTGCTCTCTCCCTTAAACATGGTAACACTGGGTTATAGCCAATTGGCATCTTTAATTTACTTATAAGTCCCTAGTAAAGAGCACTACATGAGCCCAGGGACTGTAAATTAAATGCTATTAGTGGGCCTGCAGCACTGATTATGCCACCCACATAAGTATCCCCTTAACCACATCTGAAGCCTGCCAATTCAGGACCTGTGAGTGCAGTTTGCTGCCACTTCGACTTGGCATTTAAAACTACTGGCCACGCCTTCAAATAGCCTTCTATTACACATAAATCACCCCTAAGGTAGGCCCCTAGGTAACCCATAGGGCAGGATGCTGTGTAAGCAAAAGGTATGACATGTACTTTTGTGTTTCACATGTCCTAGTAGCAACAAAGAGCTAAAGTCGTTTTTCACTGCTGTGAGGCCTACTCCTCTCACAGGCTAACATTGGGAATTCCTTAAAATATCTTTAAGCTGTCATTCCTGATCAGAAAGAAGTAGCTTTTCATGTTTAATATCTTTGGAATGGTAATGATAAATCCTCTTTACTGGTAAAGTCGGATTTAACATTACTATTTTGGAAATGCAACTATTAGAAAGAATACATTTCTCTGCTCTTACAGCTCTGTGTGCCTTGCAGCCTGTCTCCAATACACGTCTGGGCTGGATGACAGTTCCCCTTTGTGATTCCGCCCAGACAGCCACAAACACAGGAAGGCCAGGTGTGGCCGAGTACTCATCTACATGCAACTGCATTCTGATGGCCCTTCCTAGGCGGAAGGGCCTCACACTTACACTTTAAAGGATAGTGGCCTGACCCAACACAAAGGACTGATTTACACCACCCACCCACCCACACACACCCCCCCCACCCCCCTGGAAGACAGGACTGGGTTGAAAATGATACAGGTGCACTTCAAACCCACTCTTGGAAGTAATCCCTAACTTCAAAGGCACATTTGGGTATAAGTACTGGATATCTGACCCCATCAAATCAGACACTTCTGGGCCTACACCAAATATCCTGTCAGAAGAACTGCTGTGCTGCTCAAAGGACTCAACTGTACTGATTTTCTGAAAGGACTGCTGTTCTGCTAGTTTCCCTGCTGCCTGCTGCTCTCCAACTCTGCTGAAGGAGAGCTGGACTCTGCTTTTCCTCCAAGTGTTCATCAAAGGCTTGCTGGCCAGCCTCCTGTTCTCTGAAGTCTCAGGGACACAAAAGACTTCTTACAAATCTGTTGGTGCTCCTGGACTCTGTAATTTGTGAGTCCTACCCTTTCCTGAGGTGCCCTCTCCAGTTCTGGGTTGCACAAGTGGGTTCTGCAACTGTTTTGCTACCAAAAAAACCGATGTATAGTCACCACTGCGCCGATCGGAACCGCTGCAGTGTCAATCCAGAGACATCCCATCGCGTCTCTACAACGGCGCGGGGCCAGACTGCGAGGTTCGACACCAAGCTGATCCGAGGTCCCGAAAGCAAGGGTTGACTTTGGCGTATCAATGCCGTGAATCGGAACGTACGCATTGTCCTCACTGCGTGGAGAAGATAGACGCATCTCGCTGCTGGTGTCCAGGAAAGGTATTTTGTTTACCGGGGCCTGCGTGGGTCCTGTAGCCAGTCGGCGCTCCAAAGTGGTCAGCCCCAACTTTGACTTTGCCCCAGTCCAGTGTGACCGGAAGTAACCTCTTTAGCACGACTTGCTTCTAAGTGTTTTACTGCATTTATTCCTTCAAAATCTTGACTTCTACTTGATGATTTTGGTCGCATTGGTCTTGTTTTATTCATATAAATAGTCTCTATTTTTCTAAACTGTTGTGGAGTCTTTTTGTAGTGTATTTACCATGTTGTTGTATGAGCTTTTGCACAAATACATTACACATTGCCTTCTAAGTTAAGCCTGCCTGCTCTGTGCCAAGCTACCAGAGGGTGAGCACAGGATAATTTAGGATTGTGTTGTGACTTACCTGACTAGGATTGTGGTCCCTACTTGGGACAGAGTGCATACCTCTGCCAACTAGAGACCACAATTTCCAACAGTACGCTATAACACATGGAACAAAAGTTTATTTCTATTAAATCAAACTAGAGAGTGTTTTGTAGAGCTGACACTGTGAACTCACATATTTGAATGAGCTCTCGTGTTATAATGAAGAAAAAGTCGACTGTGAAATAAAATAGTTGCCTCGGATTAAAAAATTTGAGGCCAGTTTATGGGTCAAGCATATTACAGGTTCGGTAAAATATTTTATGATTTTACAAGGCCTGATCTTTTAGAGTTGGTGCTTCTTCCACAGCTCTCACAAGTCCTATCCATGGCCTCATCTCACGCTCATTGATCACATGCCCCAAATACTCAATTTGATTCGACCCTAAAGAGACACTAGTTCCACTCACAGACAAACTGCTTCAATGTAGGACGTGATACAACCTCTTATAGTGCTCTCCTAAACACTTATCCAAAGAAAAGAAAATTGTCTTGGATTACCAAGACACCAGTCATACCATGAAACAATCTTGCCATTACTGCGATGAAGGACACCAGCGGCTGATGGCAAACTAAATGGTAGTTTCTAGTACTGAAAAACACTATCTTACGTGACAAAAGCAGTGAAATGTCAGAAGGTCAAAGACCAGATCACTTGACGCACAGAGTGCAGCTGAAGTTTAGAAAACATAAGAGCACCATCCAGAATGGTCAACAGCTGATCTAATGAGGGTAGTGGATAAGCATTGAGCCAAATGGATTAGTTCAGGGAATTTAGGTCCACATATACTCAACTCATTTTTCATTTTTCTATTTATTGCAACAGGAACAAACTATAAACAGCTGTCCATAGTCTCAATTACTCCCTTGGATTCCGGCCTGCTAAACACCTCTGTTAACTTTTCTGACACTGAGAGGAAGGCCTCACATCTTATGTTTAATAGGAATGGCACATTCTCACTATTTATGCGAGGTTAAAATCTGTTCAATTCCTCTATTCCTGCAGCAAAACATCTCTATATTTGTTAACTATTTAATCAACAAAAATTAAGCTAACCTGATCAACTAAACAGCCTTATTTCGGACCTTTGACGGCACATCTGCAGGCAAAGCCAACTTCACTTTCTTCTCTTCTGATATGGAATACATTTTGCCAAAGCTCCACTTGATAGCTCCTAATAAGACAACTCTTACTACTTTCTACAAGCTAAGAACAACATGCTTTGATGGATCCTTTAAAAAATCTTCCCTTTGAATGCTACATTAATCTTCCATGCATTGCTGAATCCCTAAAATTGAGGGCAGCTTCAAATCCAAACCTATCTGCATGCTTTGACAGGATTCCATTTTAACATCTGGTTCCCGCAACACCAGATTCCTCAAAATAAGTGGCCAAAGTGTGATGCAAATTAATTGCGAAGCCTACTCCTACACTCGAATGGAGTCTCTTGGTACTGTAGAAAGCAGTAGTCTGCAACTACTGAATAATGGACCAGATCAATTATGTCACGAAAAAACTTTTTTTTAATGTTTAAATTTGCTTTTATTGTTGTAACAAGAAGTCCACAGACCAATTTGTACATCATGCCATATCAATGCCAGACTACATCAACGTCCAGCATGTTGGCAACTTTTCATTTGACAACCCCAACCACTGGGTGCTCATACAATCTCTTATTTCTAACAGTCAAAACGTGGCAGCTGCCCCCATAGAGGAACCCCAATTGGGTTCAGTCCGGTGGCGCAGTCAGGTGTAGCAGTCTTAGATACCTGGGACAGATGAGGTCTGTAAACTCCTGTGAGAGGAGCTTGAGAAAAGGCTGCCACATCTCTCTGTATGAGTCCCCTTGCTGTGGCAGTGTTAATGAGAGCCTCTTCATCCACAGAAGATGCCAGACCAGATATAGCCAGTTCTGCCGAGATGGCACCCTATCTGCCCCCCAGAGAGCCAAAATGGATTGGTGTGCTGCCCCCAATGCCAGAGCTATGTGTTGTCCCCCTCTAGATTTGAGTGGGAATGTGAGCAGGTTGGGGAGGCCCAGCACAACATAAGAGGGAAACCTGGATAACTAAGTGTCAAAATGTGCGTCAATATCTGATAAAATCTTGTCCCAGAACTGCTTCGGTTTAGGGCATTCCCATAATGTGTACCAGCGTCACCGTGGAATCACAATGTCTCCAGCATCTGTCACTATGCTCCGAGTTCCCCTTATGCAGATACACCGGAGTTAAGTACCAATACGTGATGATTTTCATCCTGCCTCCAAACTGGAGATGTTGGAGGCTGTATGTCACGCCCGGTAATACTCGTCTTGGAATATACCTCATTTTCACACATTATTTTTCCCCGCAGGGAATTACAACGCGGTCGTCACAACGACCGTGTTGTAACCACGCATATCATTACCCCGCAAGTCATAACAACGACTTGCGAAGGGGGGGGTGGGTCACGCTGGATGTTGGAATAGTATAATTTACTATTCCAACACCAGTCTGTGCGGACAGCAAGGAAGGTGTTGGATTTTAAATCCAACACCTTCTCCACCCTCAAGTCGTTGTTCCGACTTGCGGAGTAATGGTATGCGTGTTTACAATGCGGTCGTTGTAACGACTGCGTTGTAATTCCCTGCGGGGAAAACTTTTCGTGGTAAACGTTGTTTACCCACGTCTTGCCATTCACCCAGGGACAATTGTCTACCCAACTCCAACCGGAGCTATGCAGGGGATTTCGACTCGGGCTCGCCATCTCGAAGCAACCCATACAGCTCAGTAATAAGACGCCTTTCTGAGTCCTTGCTCAGCAGCTACCTCTCAAATCTCATCAGGGGTCGTTGTGCCGCCCCTCTCACTGCCGGCTGTATCAACCAGTGCCTTTTCTGGCTGTACCGGTATCGCTCTCCCTTGGGAATCGAAAACTCAGCACGCAAGGTCTCAAACGGGATGGGACCCTCTTCGTCAAAGAAATGTTCCGCAGACCGACATCACGGCTGCTGCCAACCACCGAACAAGGTGTCATCCAAGCCCGGAGTAAAGTCTCCGTTTCCCACCACCGGAGTGAGGTGCGACGGAAACGATGTGAGGCCCCTTCGAGTCGCAACTGTGTCCCAGACCTTCAAGGTGGAAGCGGTGATCAAAGAAATATATAAATTCACCGGGCGATGTGTGCGGGCCAAAAACGGGACCTTCCACAGAGCCGTTCCCACCAGAGCCCTGTCCATGAATAACCATTCCTTTTCTGACTCCGGGCGAGAACATTCGACCAGGTAGCTAAGCTGCGAAGCCTGAATGTAACGCAATAAGCACGGGACTCCGAGGCCACCCTTCAATGGTGTGCGCCAACTATGCTCATGGCTCATCCTGGGGCGCCTGCCTGCCCACACAACGTTCTGTAAAGTGCCCTGTAAAGTCCGAAGCATCCCCGCAGGGGGCTGTAGTGGAACTGTCTGAAAAATAAAGAATCTTAGGTAAGATCGTCATCTTAAGAGCAGCGATCCGCCCTACCCATGAGAGAGGATACAGCTGCCAATGTGTTAAATCTGCCTTCACCCTCCCAAGATCGCAGTAGTTCAGAGTGATCGCTCCAGCAATGGTTGGGGCTGGTAGGATGCCCAAATAAGAGATGGATATCGGGGCCCACTGGATCAAGAATGCCAGGGTCAAATATTCCCTGGTGACAGGTGTGACTAAGGTCTAATGCCTGTGATTTGGCAAGACTTATAGGAAATTCCGAGACCGCACCGAATAGCCTCACTTTCTCCAGGAAGCTCGGGAGTGCCGTCCTCGGGTCATCCAGAGAAACAAGAACATCATCTGCATATAGTGTGATGAGGTGATCCTCTCCCCCAAAGCGCACCCCTGTGACCTTTCGGTTATCCCTATCCCTCTGGGCGAACGGCTCCATGTAGAGCGCAAATAACAAGAGGGACAAGGGGCAAGTGTTCAGAGTTTTACTGTTAACTTTAACGGAAGCCATTGGTGCTCCGTAGCCACTAAGCGCCCAGGATGGAAACCGCTCACCTAGGCCGAAATGTGACAACGTCTCAGACAGGTAAGGCCAATGAACGCAGTCAAACGCTTTCTCAGCATCGATGGATAACAACATGACCTTGTGGTGTGAGCGGGTGGCCTTATCTATGAAGTGCAAAATCCATTTGGTGTTGTCCAGACAATGTCTATTAGAGATAAACACCGCCTTGTTGGGATCCACTAGCTTTTGTTTTTTTAAATTAAAAATCAGCAAGGTAGGGGATTGACAAAGGGGATATTGTTCCATTGCGGAGCTGCTGCTACACTCAACGCTTTTCAATCCCAAGATTTCTTTTTGATTCTAAGCACAGATCGACAAATGGTGAAGGTGGAAAGAAGCAGCCTGGACAGTTTGTATTTGTTACATTTTTTATGAAGAAATTAGGACTCACTTTGTGGAATGCCCGGTAGCCAATGCAAGCTGCTCTGAATTGGACATTTCTTGACTGGTAGCCAACAAAGTTTGTCTGGATGGTTGGAAATGTGGTTGAATTTGTTCAAACAGAGCAAAAGACGGTTGGCGGCATTTCAAATATTTTGAAACTTTGTGTTTAGATTACTATGACCCTAGCAGGAAATAATAAAAGCATTGACGATAGCTATTTTCTTTAAAGAAATAAAGGAGGGGAAAGTTTTGGCAAAGGGCTTGTAGATAAAAGAAACATCTCAGACTGGTGCAAGCCACATGAAATTGTAGGTTGATTAGGGAATCAAGTATTATTTGTAGGTTGTGCGCTTCTTAACTGAAGTGGGAATAGGACACATGGATTGTGGCCACAGCTTTGGGTCCCAAGTTTTATTTTGTTGATTAAAAATCCCTGTTTTAGCAGCATTTAATTTCAAGAAGATACTATGCATTTACATTTGGACTTCGTCCAAGACAATGATACTATTCTCTTCCGGATAGGGGTTGGCAAGATTGAAGATTATTGGAGTGCCATCCGAAGGGAAGTAAGAAATGATGTTGAATTGCTTGAGGAGTCGAACAAGTGGGCCAAGAGATATTGAATAACAACAACCAGAGGCAAACCCGTTGGTACTCCCCATGCTATTTGGAGAAAGTTGGGTCTTAAAATCTCAAGTTGGACTGCTTGGTACCTAAAAGTGAGAAAGAAGACCTTTCCAGTGGTTCGACAGAATAGTATGATCCATAGTACTGAATGCCGCACTAACATCTAGTAATATCAAAGTGCTGTTTCCACTAGCATGGCCATCATTTTGAAGTCACTTATAGCCGAGATAACCGATTCAGTACATATCTGAGGCTTGAATCCTGTTTCGGTGCTCATAGCAACTGAAGATCCTGTGTGGCACGTTGTAATTGGTGATTCACTATTTTCTCTGAGAGGTCTGACAGGGGATAAGAGATATTGGTCTGAAATCCAATGGATCAGAAGGGTTGAGTTTAACCATTTTCAGCAAGGGGTGAGTTATTTTTTAAAAGCCTTGAAACCTTTGCCAGTATTGATTGAAGAATTAGAATCCTGGTAATTATTGAAGCGATCCGATTGCTAATCGCTTTAAGTACCATGTTGGGGCAGATATGTAGAGGGGAAACTGGAGGTTTTGCTATATTCTATGAGTTGTACAACATTATTGTTGGTAAGTTTTGGAATGTGTGAAAAGACGTAAAATTAAAGCAATTGTCATCGGGATCGTCAGGTGTGAGCAGGTAGAATTTTTTTTGATCTTGTTAAGTTCAAAGCAAGCTATTATATAATTTTTTGCAGCAATTGGTTTATACAAGCAACCGATGGTTTCAAAGACTTTCTCCTCGTCTTTGCCTGCAGAGTAGATAATGGAAGAGTAGACGTTTTTGCTGCCCTAATCCTGTAATTGTATTTCTGCATATGTCATGTGCACAGATTTTCATCTATTTCCCTGTAATGCCACTCTAACTTCTATGGTTCTAAAGGTTATTTTTTGTCTCTAATTCCTAGGAGAACCGTTTACAGTGGCTATATTATTCTTTAATTTGAATAGATTTGATGGGCGCTGGTTCATCAAGGGTACATTTAAGATGCTGGTTAAACTCTTTCAGTTTGACACGAACGTCTGTACTTTGAAACTTTGGGTTTCACTTGGTAGTCCCGGATTGTTTTCAATTTTAAAAACTATATCCATTTACATTTTTCCAACAGTAATTTTGTGACAATATGCTCATCAGCATTGATTTTCACTGGCCCTGTTGAGTTGATTTCAAACTTCATATACACACACACACCGATCAGTCCCTGCAGTAGGAGTCAGAGTTGGAATGTATAATAAATACAGGGAGCTAAAAATAGGATACAGAGGATGACCAATTTTATATGGGGGACCTAGGACACATTGTAAGTGGTCCAAAGCTGCCACATCTTTTAATAATTTCAAGGCAAAGTTATCAGATGAAGAGTCGGCCCGTAAATTAAAGTAAGAACAACACATTATCAAGAGTTTTTTTTTTTTTTAAGCATGACGCAATAATGTGCAGCTTGTATAGGTAGCCAATCAAAATTACTTAAATAATAGTGATTAACGTTGGTCCAGTTTTATGTTCGATATTGTGTATTTAAAAAAAATATACAGAACTAACATGTACGAAGATACTTTTGGGCTTCTCTGTCTCTTTTTATCTTTGAACCTGATTTTCTAATGACACAATTACTTATGATTCTATCTAGGTTCAGGCATGTTCTTTTCAACTTAGTAGTTTTCAAGCCTCAGTTGTTCATACAGTAACAGTGTTTATGTGGGTGCAGAGAACATAGCATATCAATTATCTATGTTTAAGGGGTGCTCCATTTGATACTCTTCCATTACTAAGAAAGGCTGCCATGTAGTGACAGTTTATAGGAAACATGTTAACGTATCGCAATATATGGACAGATTGTTTGAATAACTTGGTTATTTTGGAAAGATACAATTACTAACATTCAGACACACGTTGCTCTTTTATTCACTTTGTATATTGCTACTACACAGCCCACTATAGACTTATCCACCAATCTGGGCAACATTTATGCAATATATAACTAGGGCTTGTTAACACCCCAAACAAACAGATTTGAATACCCATTTTAGAATTTAAAGAACCACTGCATAGATTTTACTTCATTTTTCCCTCATCTTTCCCTTGACTTACATTTCATTTATTGTTTCTGGTATTAGCTTACAACAGATGTAAGATTGTGGACTACTATATTGGTTACCAGAACACTTTTGAGAAATCTGTTAACGGTTTACCCCCTAAATGATACATATAAGGTATGTATCATACTAAGCAAATAGAAGTTTTAAATATTCTGTTAAAATGAATAAATGTTTTTGGTACAGCATTAGATAATTAGAATTATGTGTTGTTTGTCTTATAGGTTATATTTCAGATGGAAATTGACATTATGAAACAATTTGTGGATGGACCAGTTAATTCACTTCCAACTTTTGATTGTGCATTAATACAAAGATTATTGACCACATTGGTAATAAAATACTATCATATTGCTTTTCGTCCTGTATACAATATATGTTTGCATTGTAACTTCATATTATATAGTACGGAGTTCCCTCAGGAGTTTCTGTTGCTAGGATAAAACTGTAGTATGCTATAGTGCAGCGTTTAAAAGTTGTTAGGATTAAGCACTTCATATTTGAAAGTTCTATGAATATCTGATGCAAGTGTGATCACATCCGAAAGATGGCCTTGGTCAACTCTTTGTCTCATTGTGTTCCCTGTTTTAGAGAATAAGTTGGTAGTTTGTAATTTAAAAAAACATTTAACCTTTTCATTAAAATTCACTTGTATATGATTACTTTACTTACAGCCTTGAGAAAGTCTCTACTGCAACGAAATGAGTCGGCTGTCGAAGAATTGTTTGAACAGACAAATGGAGGTTTGGATAAACGTGAAAAATAAAAAAGTGAAACTGAATTGAATTACATCTTCATGGAGTGCTTTCGAACTTTTTTCCAATTTCAGGAATGTAAATTTGGAAGTTAAATTAAAGAAAATAAAGATTTGCCATTGGCGAGTTCAAACTAACCAGTTAGTGCTGCATTTCTTCTGCCACGAGATGACAGGATGAGGATCTGTAGTAGCTGTTGCCTTAGTGGCTGCACCAAAACTTTACGAGAAATACAGATACTGAGTGCAGGAGCTTTCTAGAGCATTAGCTACTATTGTAAATCATTTGATGTAAAACGTTTGACATAGCTCCAACTACATTATTAAAATGATTTTTAAATTATCAAATGTATAAAATAGGTTCACAAGTGACTCAGTTTATAATTAGAATTCATTAGCAGCTAAACAGTAAAAGGTGCTGGTCATCACTTTATTCATTTAAAGCAAACGTAATGCATCACACATTTTAAGCTGAAAAAACACAGCATTGCACGTTATAAGAACAAATGCTGCTGAAGTCCTTATCAGCATGGGCAGATCCCAACACCATATCTGTACAAGCACATGTGCCCGTTTCTGGTGCCACAAGAAACTGACATTTTTTTTTTTTTTTAATGCATCCCTATCAGGGAATCAGACAACACAGATGGTAAGCTGGGACAGATGCCCAACAAAAAGCTACTAAATATGCCTATTGACAAATACCAGGAGAAGAGGTTGGTATGCCTGAATTTGGCTGAAAGTTTTGTTTTACTTGAGGTTCCTATATTTCAGAGGCAACTATTTAAAGCAAAACTGAAAGCCTATTTGAGACAAGGTCTATCCACTTAATTGCTACTTACCACATACACTATTATGTGCAGCTGGGCACACAAACATCTTAGGAGCTATAGGAAAATGTCAGGACTTTAGCGCCACTACTCACACAGTGTGCATCACAACAAATTTGAAGGAGTAAAAATTGGGACTGAGACGCAAACAATGTTAATTCTTATTTGTTCAGTGACTGATAAGAGATGCCCTTAACCTCTTAATTTTGCATTTCTTGTATTTCGTATTTTAGTGTTTTATTTCACAGCAATATGGGGTTATACAATTAATAGCTATATGATAGAACTGGTGGTTACTATAGTCAGAGTAGTCACTCAACTGTCAGAAGTGTTCAGTCCTAAGCTCAGCAGGAATTTAGAAGTGACAAGTCAGAGGTTTATATTCAACAATAGTCAAGAATTCAGAGTTACAGTACCAGAACCAAACCTTCAGCTGCAGTTCAGTCCCCATGTGCAAGTGAAGGGTTCTAACACAAAAAGCCAAATAATGATAGTTTATAACCAAGTCCTGGACTGCTTTCAGCGATGCAAGGCAATTATGAACGGTGAAGTGGTGCTTTAAGGCTGGACAAGAAGGAATCAATCAGTTTAAGCAACAGAACACACTTACTTTGTTTCAGTTATATGAGGCTCTGATGAACCACTAATCCACTTTCTTTACCTGCAAGGTTGGTGTTCCGTTTCAAAATTAGAACACACGGAGCAGAATAAACATCCCGAGTGCCAATCAGAGAAGAGTCAAAATTAAATTATATTTTTTAAAAACATGTTCTTCATTAAGATGCTGGCACCAGAGAAGGTGCAGATAACTGGAATATTAGAGCACCAAGCCTTGCAATGTGCAACTGTTTGTGATATGCATGGGACGCAGATGCCATGGGACTAATTTCAGTCGGTGAGTCACCTGCACATTAATATTTGTCTTTCTTAATACAAGGCTCACTGTGTAGCAACACAAACATTGCACTGTTCATCAAAAGACTCATTGTCGACTACCACAACCCCTGAAATAGTGAATTTCATACCTCGAAACATGGGACACCGCATCCACCAGGACCATTTCAAACTCGCGGGTGAATTCAGGACCTTTTCTTTTGCTATTCTGGATGACATCATTGGCCAAGTAGAGGAACGTCAGCTTACGACTAGATTTCGCTGAAAGCCAATAAAACATTTAGGTTTGTTTAAAAAAAAGTCTCTCTCTCTCACTTTACCGAGATGGAAATTTGTAACTTTTCACTGCAGTGCAACACGGTTCAAAAGCCAACTAGAAGCATCAGAGCAGCAAGAAACAGATTTGTTTTAAAATAAATATTTCACAAAAAGGTCTTAAAGAATCAAAGTATACACATATATATTAAGAGTAAATGTACAATCCCATCCTCAATGTGCAACTGAAACTGTTCGAGTTGCCCAGTAGAAGAGTAAAGTTTCTGCAGAGGCTACAACATCTTATTGTAAAAACAAAATCCAATTCAATTCAAATGAAACTTTATTTCGGCTGTACAGCCATAAAAGCACAGTTAAATATAACATTTAAGAAGATTTTTTTTTTTTTTTTAAAGTTAAAATTGAGAACAGATGTAATCGACAAAATGATGCGGGATGGCATTAAAGAGTAAACATTGTTGAGCTTCGCAGGTACAAAAATTGGTCTGGTCCCCAAATCTGGGTCATCACCTAATAGGCAACGAACAAATACAACATCTGGTATCAAGTGTTATATGATAAAAAATTTAAAAGCAGTATAAACAATTAGGTTTTTACCTGTTAAAAAAAAAAAATTTTTAAAACATTAAGACCACTTGTCCAGAATAGCATTGTAAACAAATTAACTCATTTGGAAATATGTGCAAATACAGTAACTTATCTAGAGAGAGGCAAAGTTAAATTGTTGCCTGACTCTTTCGACTTTATGATGCCTCTGCGTATGTTCCACATCGCAAATAGAAATCTTGAAGTGACAGTTACAAATAGTGGCTGCATCTTATATTTTAAGAGCCTGAACACCTCATTGTAATTTCTGATCCCAAGATTCCTACAGAGCTGAAGTACCCACTTAGACCTAGCCCTACTATATGCAGGGCAGAAAAGGATGGCGTGAAGTTCTGTTTCTTCTGTGTGGGTACACCCCGGGCATTCTTGTTTTATTGCTCCCTTCCATTTGTTGGTAAGTGCGCGCAACGGGAGCGTCCCGTGCCTAAATTGTAAGTACAATTTCTTTGCCATAGGTGGTTGGATACTATCCAAGGCAGGCTCTAAAATATATTGCTGCTTGACGTCCAGAAACCTGGACGTTAGGGTTGAGGAATCTATACTCTGAGAAATTTGGGCTAATTTGTAATTTTTAAAAGCAGTAGTTAAGGATTTTTTAGGGATAGCTGGACAGGTCTCTTCTGGGGTTAACCACATATTAAGCCCTCCCCATTTGGCGACACGTGTTCCTGATGTAGGTCAGCCACGGTAGATTACCTGCTCCCAGGATGGACAAGACATCCTTCAATTCCTCCCTGTATGTTTCTAACTCCGGCGTGCTCCAAAGGCGTCGCCAATAATGGAGGGGGCAGGAGGCAATTAGATCAGCTATTGGATCGATGCCCAAGTCCATCCTAAGTGGAGTTAGGGGGGTACTTTTAGGGAGACCCGCAGCTGCCTAATAAAGGTGTTCTCAGTTTTTATCAAATTGTTAGGCGGGCAATAGCCCCAGAGCTCGGCACCATATAGCGAGGCTCCCTCGCTTGGGTTTTGTAAATTTCTGCTGGGGGCCTAAAACTTTAAGGGTACAATTTTTAAATACTTTTAAAATTCCCCCTGTTGACTGTATTAGTTTGAGATTTGCTTTCTTTACTTGGGTCCCCCAATCCATCGTGTCATTAAGTGTAAGACCCAAGTAATCAAAGATGGTCACTCGCTCTAGCGGTCTGCCATCCAATCGAGGATGTGGGCGATTTCTAGTGTTGGCGCCAAAGACCATATACTTAGTCTTCTGTAGATTTATCTCCAGGTCTCTTCTCTTACAGAATAGGCTGAATTCTTCCAGTACCCGCTGCATACCCATAGGTGACTTGGATAAAAGCAGCGTATCGTCTGCAAACATTAAGGCTGGCATTTTACGGTTCGCTAACCTTGGGGAGTCTATGTCTTTAACTGCGAGTAGGGTTTCAATTAGACCGTTTAGGAAGAGGGAGAACAGGGTCGGTGCCAACGCGCACCCCTGTCTCACCCCCTTCTCAACCGGGAATGGAGCTGTCAGATCCCCGTTCCTACCGTGTCTTATCCTTGCATAGGTGCCTTCATGGAGGCGCTTCAAAAGATGACAACGATATACTGGGGCACCCATATCTAAAAGAAGGCCCCATAGCTGATCGCGCCGCACCATATCAAACGCGGACTTGAGGTCCACGAAGGTTAGCAGGGCCGTTTCTAGGTGTTTTGCCACCCTAGGCGAGAATTGAAAAATGCCGCCCCCTCCCTTTTACTACCATTACTCATCAGCTACAAGTTCGTAATCCTTGCTAAGCACACTCGGTCTTCCATCCTGCCAAGGTAGGTAAATAGAGCAATCGTGACACCTGTTATTTGCAGCCTTTGGAAACTCTATACGCATCGTGTAAAGCGCTATATGAAAATAACTGTATTATTTTTGTTTGCGGGGTGGCAAAAGGACGGGGTGGGGGATGGTGGCAGCGTTCTGTGACATCACATGATATAGTCTTCGCTCGATCAAGTGACCAGAACGAAGAGCGTCAGTCAGTGCGCTAGTGCATGGGAAGCCAAGTTGCAGAGCCCCAGGCGCTTTTTGCCTGAACTTGGGTTTCACGAGGCGCTTTCTAAAGGTCTATCTGTTTGAGCTATGAATTCACCGACTGTAAGATGCAATGGGTAAATAGATTGATGCAGTAAAATTAAATTTCAATATTCAACTTGGGAAGGAGAAATGTATTCAAGGCGAGCATGAATAATTAATTAATATTATTACTAATAATTCAGGCTGTATATGCATCAGTGATTATATTTATTTACACACGATGCCTACTATCAAGTATCCGACAGAGAATATCTTCTGCTCCTTTCAATGAAAGTGGAATATCACTTTGTTGTGGCTCTTACAAAAATCCTGCCTTCCCATTTTCTTTTCGCCTGTTTAATAGTATGCCAATAAAAGTATTACCCAACTTTGTCATTGGTTTTGTGTTAAAGTTACTACAATCGAATGTACTTTCACGTTATTTTTATAACTCTCGCCATAATAAAATACTTTGATATTTTTGTTAGAAAATAATTTACAATAAAAAAATATTTAATTTCCCTTTTTTTTACCCTATTTTTACAATAAAAGTAATAGTTTACTTAGTACTGGGGATGTGATAAACATATTTCGATAAAGTGTTATTACACTGTTTTTTTAAATGAATTAACAAAACGTGTTTGTACACTTTTGCATTCCTTTGTAATTAATATTATGATAAAAGTATCGTAACACGTTATTATTTAATAATTATTATAGCAATTACCATGTTTTTACGTGTATATATTGCTTCTTATCACTCTGAAGGTGCCTTTACACTGTTGCTCCATCACATTATACGTGGAAATTACACAGTTGGTAATTTTGTGTGCCACCTAGAAGAACGCTATAAAAGTTACTTTACTTTAATCATAGCACGTACAATCTCCAACTAATGCAAAAACTACAATACTTGGCCCAAGTTTGGATAAGCACTTACTTGCTAAAACCATTTGGGAATTAGTAGCATATTATTAACAGCGCCACGAAACCAGAAAACACCAGTAGCAAGCGCGTGGCTCCTCACTCCTGATCCACTGGTATAATCTTCTTGGCGTATTGAATGGCTGACGCCGCGCAGCTCCAGGGTGGCGCAGAGCTCTTTCTTCCCCGTCCGTCCCCAGCCTGATGTATGGCACCTCTCCCGGCCCACTTTTGCCGCCGGATTCCAGACACATTTGTTTCCGGCGCCTTTTAATAATGAATGCGAATAACTGAGACATAAGAGGGACCCCGGGCTGAGCGCGTGCGTGAGGAGCACGACCAGAAGAAGACCTCTGCCAAGCACTTTGCCGCCCTGGCCGGTCCGAGGGTCCCTGCGCTCTGATAGTGGCGTAATTGGTGAGCCCCTTACCGCGCCTCACATGTACACTCCCTTGGCAGTGCTGGGGATCCCTGCACCTTGAGAGAGGGGCTTAACGACCCCTGCCCTCTTCTGCACCTCACGCAGGGCCGTTTCTAGGTTATTTTGCCGCCCTCCCTTTTGCCGCCCTAGGCGGCCGCCTAGTCCTGCCTAATGGTAGAAACGGCCCTGAAGGTTAGGTAAAGGCTGCCACCCTCCAAGATAACAGTTTTCCAATGGATCAACTGCAACCTGAATAGCTGGTCTATAGTTGACGTTTTAGACCTGAAACCAGCTTGTAATGGAGTTAAAACTGTCATCTCATCCATCCATGATTGCAGTCGACCCAGGAGGACACGGGCGAATATCTTTTGGATGACATCAATAAGGCTTATTGGCCGGTAGTTTGCTGGATTTAGCGGGGAGCCTTTTTTGTAAATGGGAATAATTTCGGCCCCAGCCCATGTCGGAGGGAGTGCCATACCACAAAGGATGGCATTAAACAAGATCTGTAAGTAGGGGGCCCATACTACTTGTTCATTCCTAAACAGATCTCCAGGGACCCTATTCAACCCTGGGGCCTTGTTTGGTAGCAGTTTAGTTAATGCCAAAGATACCTCTGCCAATGTGCACAGTGGTAAGCAATTCTGATTGACGACAATTTCATCAGAGTCTGGAGCCCTACCATCTTTGTCTCTAGCTAGGGTCTTTGCATATAAAGCTTTAAAATGGGATCTCCAGACTTCTTCCCCCAAGTTTGGTTCTATGGCCGTGTTGCCTTCAGATTTTCCAGTTTTAACTAGGTTCCAAAAAGTTCTCATGTCCCTAGCTTCTAATGCTTTCTTAATCGCATCCCATCTATCTGTCTCCCATTCTGCTTTCGCTTCAGCAAGAGTGTTTTTGTAATGCGCTCTGGATACTTTAATACCAGAACTGTCACCTTCCCTGATCATTAGTATCAGGGGGCGTTTGGCTGCCCTACACGCCTTGGTGTACCAAGGGTTTTTAGGTTTTAAATCAAAACTGGCGGGACTCCTACCATTGTAAAAAAACTCAGCCAAATTTGAGGCCAAGTCTTGATGATTCTTACCTATTGCCAGGAGGGATTCTGGAGCGTCACTATTTTCAGAAGCTGCGAATGCAGTTGCTAGAAAGGGGATGATTTGATCATACATAGTGGCCATTTTTTCTGGTGTTTGTGCAAATGTTGCCCAGCGTACTCTTCTACCCCCCTCAATTGCTGTTAAATTCGAGGCAGATCGTTGTAACATTATTGAACTATTCATGTAATAATTAAAATATTACGCTTTTGGAGATTAACAAACTGATAATAAAAACTGTGTAACAAGCAACTGGAGAAAAGGCCGCTTTGGATTTGTAGGGAAAAGACTTGGCAAATGGGGAAAGCAAACTTAAATTACGATTTCTGAGAACATCAGAAGCTGGGATAGGCAAATAGGACTGTTCTGAATTCGAAAATCAATTTTTATAACTAACCAGTTTAGTCACCTATTCAAATAAAAACTCAAATTACTTTGCTCATCATTACTTTTTCAAATCACAAGTGATTTTCCCAGAACTTTGTTTTATGAAAATTAAACAGCAAATCATTTGAATCCTATCCTTCAACAAGATCGTAAGCATACCGATACCAAATTAGATTTTTAGGTCTTGAATACCTGAAAGCCTTTAGCGGTCTGGTTGTAAAAGACCTACTATGGCTATAACAGAACTTAGAGTGGGCTTAGAGCCTACCCACTGCTTCCATTTGTTAGCTTTCTTGTCACTTTTATTTCTTTGCTCCTTACTCATGGCTTTTCTAGTCTATTTTGTGTTTGTCCTCCTACTGGTCTTCTAGAAGCATAACGAATACTCACATGAAGGATTTTTTGTTCCTTCAGTATCTCTCGTTCTGACAGTAAGCCAGTGACTGAGATTTTATTAAGGTTCCTTGTATTAAAAAAAAAAAAAAAAAACACTCCATCGAAGAGGATTCCCTATGGTTATCTTAAAATTCTGGACATATTATATTCTGCAACAAGAGAGCCCAATAAAACCTAGGAAATGTGTGTCTTGAAATCCAGGCACTGTAAGTCATACAAAGAGGTATAATTTGCTTTGCTTACACAGAATGATTCTGCTAACCATAATGCAGGAATGGACACGCAACTCATTTAGTCTGGTTTGGATCAATGAAATTACACTTAAATAAATCTTGAAATCAGCATGGTTAAACTTTATTAGCATAGTTGGCAAAACTGAAGTTGGAACAGCTTAAGATAATGTTTCTGAATATATAGCAGATCATGCCACTAGATCAGCTAAGAGACTGTTGATTTGAATGTATAATTTGCTCATTACTGTAGAAAGCTTTCATGAAGGCTCCGTTATGAAAATCATTAATTGTTTAGGCAATAATAATATGATTTTGTATATGAATCTCCCTCACCAACAATCTATAATGGATGCTAGTATTAGGAATTTGAAATGATTATTTGGAATCTAAGAAATATGGATTTCTTGGTAGATAACTGGTGTGTTTTGCTTAGATATATTCAACATACATCTTACTTCCATCGAAAATATAATAAAGTGAAATGTGACTAATTAAGTCATTTATCAAGGGCACGAATAAATTATTGGAAATAAAGAGCTAAAAGATAAAAATTAGTATAAAAGTTTTCTGACAAAGCAAAATGGACCCTACGTGGATAAATAACTGTTACATATTTTGAAAGGTTAGAAGTAGGAACGATCCTTCTGGTCAATTACCAAATTTTAAATGCAACTTTTGAACATGATTAAATATGGCTCGGAGTTTGACGAGATTAAGAGATCAATTAATTCTAAAAACATTTCAACTGCCCAAGGTCCATACCGCAGCACTAGGTCCATAATCAAAAACAATCTAGAACTAAAGGTGAAAATCTTAGTTTATGTTTTCAGATTTAGTCCTTATTCAAAAGTGCCAAGTTTACAATGGTTTAAGTGATAGTCCCCACGTAAAACTAGGGCTACCATTCAGGCAATACGGCGGTAATCATTCAGGCAGTGATTGTTTAATTGCCCTTTTACAATTTATGGGTAAATGTTCTCCTGTTGCCTTCACTAGTATGCTATGATCCTATTAGATCGGTAGCCTTCAACACCTTAAATCACTAGATTCAGATTGCGCGCCTGGCAGAAATCAGATTTCAAGGCTCAGCCTAAAACTGCTTTGTTGCTTTCTCCCTCAGAGAGAACTTTCAGTGGTTTAGGGGGCCTTGGCTTCCAAGTCTTTCACGTTACCCTGTGGAGTTCCACAGGGCTCATCACTGAGCCCCACTTTATTTAATATCTATGTGACCCCATTGACAAAACATTCTATCCTTCGGCTTTGCTCCTGTAGCACACACATACAACACACAGCGTACTATGTCCATTTCTAATAATGTTGCAGGAACGGGCAAACGTTTCCTAGCTGTATGTAGGAAACTGTGCAATGGATGAATGTAAATATCCTCATGCTCAATTAGCAAAAACTGAGGTTCTTTTTTTTGGGAATAACTTATCCTGGAACCAATCTTGGTGGCCACAAATGCTAGGCTCACTACCTACACCAGTAGCTACTGTTAAGAACTTGGGGATAACTTTTAATTCCAGTCGGTCATTCAACAATCAGTTAAACAACCTCACTTCCACCAGTTTCCTTCTACTGCGTAAAATTAGGAAGATCTTTTGGTACACACCTTTTGAACTACAGAAAACAGTAATAACATCACTTGTGCTATCAAGATGGGACTATTGCAATGTCCTACATGTAGGCGTTCATCAGCACTCTTTAAAAAAACTTCAGTGCCTTCAAAATGCAGCAGCCAAACTGCTCAAGAAAATTCCTAAATTTCAGTCTGTGTCAGGGATAATAAAAGAGCTTCATCAGTTGCCGGTGAAGAATAGTCAGATTCAAGGTTCTCCGTCTTGCTCACAAAACCCTATATGGAACTGCACCAGACTACTAAAAAAGATATCTTAGTTGGCACAACCCCAGTAGGTCACTACGCTCGACCAATTCCAGGCCGGTCAATGTTGGTGAAATAAGGAGATCTAATTGGGGTGGGGAGGATCTTTACCCACATTACAGCCAATCTGTGGAACAATTCCCCTGCATAACAAAGAGGCCACTCCAACTTCTGGAGTTTCCGAAAACTTTTTAAAACCTGGCTCTTCAGTTACTCATTATGAACGTTAATTAAAACAAGTTTCCACCCGTAGACCACTATTTAACCTGTATGCAGAGGTGTGGAATTCCTATAGCCCGACTCCCAGGACATATCGTTTGGGGTCAAGGACAACAGGTTTTCATGTTTATTTTCTTCTTGGGACAAGTAGGCTCAACCCCCTGCAGCTCAAACCCTTCGGCTGCCAGTTTACAAGACCACATTATGGATCAGGGAAGGGAATTGTCTGCAGTTAAGGTAAAATTTATGTCCATATGTTAATGCTGTTTGAAATTGTATTTATAGTTCATTAATGCAAAGCCTTTATTATTAGGGTGAGCACTCTAAGGAAATGTTGTAAGCTCGGACTGCACTGCAGTCAGTGGTCCCAGTATAAAGATTTATACACAAGTGTGCAAAGTTTAACAATATGAGGCTATGTATAATGCTACCAGAATGCTCTCTGATTAGATTAAAATACTTGCAGAAGCTTGAAAGCAAGATTGAGGAGTCTTTGCTTTCAAAATAAAATATTCAGAAAAAAATGAAACTAGGAAATAAAATGTTTTGCTAAACTACTGTGAAAATTTAGGTACAATTTCTTTGAAGCGTCATTTAGTAAAATATATTGATGCATGCTAGTATTCCTAAAAAATATTCAGAATGGAAAAAATCAGTGCAGCCAGTTTCAAGATTAGAAACATGCAAATAAACAATCATTGGCAAAGTCAATAGGTCTGAGCTTGGTGGTCAGCCTTTTAGTTTGTCAATGCAGGTCTTGTTTTGACATGGTTTTGTAAAACTTAATTGTTGTGAGACCTGCTAGGCCCTCACCATATAACAAACACTGGGAAAAAGCAATAATATTTTTTGGTCTCAAAGAGCCCACATTGCCTGCCACAAAGTAGTCCCTGGTGCTGAACAAAACTACTTTGTGTGACTATATGCTGCTCGTGAAAGAACAGAATGCGGTTACTCACAGTGAAGCCAGTATGCAGATAGACACATAACTTTAATAAAAACAAAAGGTCTTGGTTATCTCAAGACCTAATTAAAGGCCCAATTCTTAAATTAAGTCACAAAAGTGCACCAATGGTATATGTCCTTGCAGTAGTGCAGATTTACTGCTTTCATGAATTCACAATAATTTACAGAAGTAGGCCAGGAAATTGTACTCCTACAAAATATTTGCAAACGGCATTTTAGCACAAGCAAATATGCATGTGTAGATTTGCTCATGCGAAAATCTTTTGTGCGCTTACAAGTTAATTTTCACTCCAACCACTTATTTCCAAACCTTGGAAGAAGTTTTACTTCTGCCCTTGCCAGGAGTAAACTTTCAGCCTTTCTCAGAAAGGGGAAGATTAGAGAAGAGCTGCTGAAAACCCCTAAAACATGCAAGTTAGTAGGTTTGCACAGACTTAAAAGTGTGTTCCAACCCTAGCACTATTGCTTAACACTACCCCCAGCCCCAGTATGTAGATCTGTGTAAAAGTGGCAAAATAAGGGAATTGCTAGAATTCAAACCCTACTATAAGATTAGCCGTGGCATAATCAGAGAGGCTATTATCAGAGCTCTTATATAATGAGCTTACTGCCATAATTTGTCGCTGCATTACTTGGTACCAAAGGGACAACTGGATTATTTTACAAGACAATTAGATTTAGGAAGCAACCTGTCCCATGGACAAGTAGATATTTTATTACATTTCACATCCCTGTGTATGGTAGGCACTAGCGCCAAGATGCCATTGGCATTCACGTGCTTTAGAAAACTTATCAATATCAATAGTATCTTCAGAAATGTATTAATAGTTTTGATCTTATACATACAGAGTAAACGAGGTTCAGATCAAGATAATCAATAGAAGATTAATGCCTCTGCCTTCAGCTTTTGTCAGAAACACGATAGCAATAGGAAGCTGAAGGTGTGTGTGTGTGTGTGTGTGTGTGTGTGTATATATACACACACCCTCCCATATTTATAAGCATAGGGGATCCGCTCTGCAACAATCTGCTCCTGGTGATTTTTCGCTGTCCCTGGCCCCTAACCTGCACTAGCGCACTTTAGCCCTGCTCCCTGGAGGACGCTACAAGGCACAGAGCCGGCACCGCGACGGCGGGATCCGCTCTGCAACAATCTGCTCCTGGTGATTTTTCGCTGTCCCTGGCCCCTAACCTGCACTAGCGCACTTTAGCCCTGCTCCCTGGAGGACGCTACAAGGCACAGAGCCGGCAACGCAACGCGGGACGCGCGGGCTCGGCACGGGCGAAGACCGGGCCAAGACGGGCCCGTCTTAGCCCGTCAGAGTCCGGAGGAGGCTGGGCTGGGCCAGGTCTCTTGGCTTGAACTGTTCTGTATGGGCGCTTATCAAGACTGTATCATTTAGTGAATGTTTAATTGTTAGATTATGTAAGACCTTTCCCCCTGATTGTTCAGTTTTAAAAAAAATAAGTAAACACGGTGTGCTGTGTAGTGGGAAGTATATATCATTAGCTTAATCTCAAGAGATAGCAAAATGGGGAAGAGGAAAATTCAAAGTGTGAGCCTAGTACAACCTGGCAGTAAATCAGCAGATGTGAATAAAACTATTTTGAAATATCTTAAGGGGGCGGTTGGAGCACTAGATAAACAAATATCCACGGTTGAGGAGTCCATTAAAGGGAACTCTCAGGAAGTGGATATTACGAGTAAAACCATTAACCTACAACAGACGGAGTTTGAAGAGGCGGGGGAGAAGGGGCCTTTGGGAAGTCACAATAGGGAGCTTATTAACGGTTGCATCCAGACTAGTGGTGAAGAGAATATCATCAGTGATCTGGATGCTGAGCGTTCGCCACCATCTAAAAAATGCCGCATCCCGAAATTAAAAAAAGGGCCGAGTAGCCCTAAGGTTTTGATACAGAATGTTCCAACTGGGCAAGACCTGCAGATGCTGGTAGCAGAGAACAAACAGGAGAACAAACAGGGGAATAGTAACTTGATACAGTCCAAAAATAAAGGTTTGGATAGGAAAATTAAAAAGGAGGGGAAAGGGAATTTCAACGTGGCTGTAACCAATACAGGGAATGAATTAGCTGATCTAAGTAATTTTATTAAACAATCGTTTGAGGCTGTAGAATTAAGACTAGCCAAAATAGAGTTGGACTTGGCATTATTGGTTAAAAATCAAGATAGGCTTCCTATAGTGGACCTCAAGGATAATATAAAAGATCCAGAGAGAAGGAGTGACATCCCTAACTTACGCCATCTGAACACTAAAGATAATAACAACGAACAGCCAGTTAGGATTGTTGATAGGATGGATACACGTCAGGATTACAGTCAACAGAGGGAATCAGGTTTAAACACAGGGAAAGAGAAGATAACATTACCAGAGCAATTGGATAATAGGCAAATCTTAAATTTGCCTCTCTGCGACGCAACCTTATTCAGTGGTTCTGATAAATGTTCCCCCGTTACTTGAAGGAGAAAAGGAAACCTGGGAAATACTGAGAAATAGGACCATACACTTCTTGGGAATAAGAACGGGTCTAGTCCAAGATATGTTTTCGGCATTTAAGATGGTTAGAAGGGTCAGCTTGGGTAGGAACAATTGGAAAAATACGCAAGGGGATTGTATAGTACTTTCATTAGGAAGTCCTACTCTGGTCCGGGAAATTTTCCATAGGCTGGGTAACAATAGTGATAATTTGGAAGTAGGTATTAGGGTATATCCCTTGAGCTTTTTCTACCAACCTGGCCCTACAAACCAAATTCGGGATAGGCATCTCCATGCACAGTCCTGGAGAAAGCAGGTACATAGCATAGAGGTTTCTAATAGATTTTTGCCACTCCAATCTCTGGATGAGAATGATTGACTTCAGGTTATTGGGGACGAGTATAATTATGCTGAACAAACTGCATCCCTAGAAATAAATGAGATGACACGAGAGCGTGATAAGGGGGAGTGCAATCCTGTCCCTAGTAGGATAAAGGATTATAGTGATGAGGCAAATAAGGTAGTAGAGGTGGAAGCTAGTGTGGGAGGCTCTATAAATGCTAATAATGATGGTGAGATAAATGAAAACACCAAGGAAGTACAACTCATGATAGTCCAACTGTTTGTGTTTCTGATGGTATAAGGGTACTCTTCTGGAATATTGCCGGTCTACAATCAAAAATTAATAATTCTATTTGGTTAGATTTTATACATAGTTTTGACATCTTATGTTTTCAGGAGACCTGGTTATTGAAACAGATTAATTTAGATGGGTATAAGACGTTCCATATACCGGCTGTTAGATCTACGCATGGAAGACACAAAGGAGGTCTGAGTGTTTATATTTCAAATCTGATAACGGTTAGGAAAATAGAAAGGTTTAGTTCAACGAGTTATTATCAATTGTTGGGCATTTATTTGAACTCTCCGGTAGTAGTATGTTTAGTGAATTTTTATAATAACATCGAACAGGACGAACTGGGTAGGGTTATAAACTCGCTTAGCGAGGAAATGTACAAATTAAGGGTACCAGATGAAGTTGATATGATTTTTATATGTGGAGGGGATTTTAATACAGGTATATGTGGTAACTCGGAAAGAGGGAATTGTGGGCTACATGATGAAGAAGATATGTATATCCCACATTTTATACATAATGTAAGGGGAGATACATTTAATGATTTTATGGCAGGACATGATTTGGGCTTTGCAAACTATCTGAGCATTCCACGCGTCGATTTTGCGCCAACTTTTATTGGCAGAGGTTTTGCCTCGCTAATAGATTTTATAATCATTCCCAATAGATACGCAACCTGGTTCGATAAATTTAATATTCACTCTATTACCCTTAGCGATCATCTGCCTCTGAGCATCCGTGTAATTATTCCACATAAAGTTGAACAACCGAATTGTAGTTATCTGGCATTGTCACAAAATATTACCCTAGCACGCCAAAATGGCTATTCTTTACGATGGGGGAAAAAAATCAAAGTTGAAGAATTGATGAAACAAATTGTAATTAATGCTAATGAACATTTAACGGTATGTTTACAAGAGAGTGCAGACTATAGTGATATATTGAGGGCTTATTCCTCTATTACTCTGGAGATCCAAAACTCTCTAGGAGCAAAAAAGATGACATCCCAAATAGGGACTAATGGGTGGTTTGATACAAAGTGTACGAAAGCATATAACATGCTGAAGGGCGCCCTTCATAAAGATGTGAGAAATAAGGAGGAAATGAGTACATGTAGAAAGAATTATAATCTGGCTAGGAAAAATAGGAAAAAAGAAATAAAAGAAGAGGCATGGGACTCGCTTTATGAGGCTTCAAAGAAAAGGGACAGTACAATGTTCTGGCGGGCAGTAAATGCTCCATTTTTGGTAAATAATGAGGGACCCAGGATCGAAGTTGCAATAGACGAGGAGTCTTGGATCAAATTCTTTTCTAGGGTGTATAGTTCCAGAGGGGCAGATAATTGCACAACTGATTATGATCTACAGTTACAAGATGGGCTGGATAGATTTGTGACCATTGGGATAAATATAACACTAGACGAAGTCACGGCAGCTATTAATGAAAGTAAAGGTGGAAAGGCACCTGGGCCAGACGGAGTGCCCATGGATTTATTTAAACACTCTCCAGCACTATGGTCCCCTTTGCTGACACAGGTTTTGAATGCATGCTGCGAGAAGGGCTTCATCAAGACGTGGTCTGAATCTGTGATCATCCCAATTTTTAAAAAGGGAGAACGCGATAACCCTGCTTGTTACCGCCCGATATCCCTTTTGGACTCCTGGTTAAGGTAGTAGGTAGAATAGTCCTGAATAGATTACAAACTTGGGCGGAGGACAATAACATCCTAAGTAAAGTGCAGTATGGTTTTAGACAGGGGCTGGGGACCATTGAGCAGGTATTGAATTTTATAATGATATCAGGGAAATACACCCAAGCTAAAGAAGGGAAAATGTACGTAGCATTTGTGGACCTTACGTCCGCTTTTGATTGCGTAAACCACGATAGACTCTGGGACATTTTGCAGGAATTAAAGGTAGACCCAATTTTAGTTCAGTTTTTGAGGCAATTATATAAGGGGGCCTCAGCAAAAGTGAGACATGGAATTAGGGGTGAACGCACTGCGTCATTTCCGGTAGAAAAGGGCGTGAGGCAGGGGTGCGTCCTGGCTCCGTTCCTCTTCTCACTATATACCAACGCGTTGGAAGATGAGTTAACGGTCAGGACAAAAGATCCACCTTACTATAACAGCAAGCCCATAGTATCACTTCTTTATGCGGACGACGCAGTGCTTATGGCCAGAACTCAGTTGGGTCTTCAGAGTGCTCTTAATGCATACATTGGTTTTATGGATAGCCGGGGCCTAAAACTTAACATTAAGAAGACCTTTGTGATGACATGTGGGAAAGGGAGAAAAAGTTGCAAAAGTCTCCCTGTGGGAAAAGCTAGGATAGAGGCAACCAACACATTTTCCTATCTGGGTGTACTACTGGATCATGCTGGATCATGGAGTCCAGCGGTTAAAAGTAGAACTCTTCTTTTTAAAAGGTCAATTGGGGCACTGATGAATTTTTCTATTAAAATGGGTAAAAGACCCCGGGGATCCTCCTTAAAATCTACAAAGCAAAATGTATAAGTGTAGCAATGTACGGGGCTGGCGTCTGGGGCTATCAGGACGTGGCTATATTACAAAAAAGAGGAAAATAAGTTTTACGATTTATATTAGCAATCCCACAGAGTACATCAGTTTATAATTGCCATAGCGAATTGGGGACTCCATACATTTCAGACCTGATAAAGATGCAGCCATTGTTGTTATGGCACAGAGTATGGACGTCATATCACACACAGTTAAATAGAGAGATTATAAGTGATGCTATGAGTTTAACTTACGCAAACAAGATTTTATGGCTAAGGTACATCAGAAGCTTTTTAATAGACATGGGAAAACCTGATTTTTATAGAAACCCTGTTACACGGACCACAATTTCTAGGAAGGAGTTCAAAGTTCTTTGTCAGGATCATCTGGAATCTCTAAGGGCAGCTTCAGAAATGTATAAAAATACAGTTATTAAACATCAGATAACTCTTGTATGCCCCACCATTCAACCTTATTTGGAATGGTGCTTAGGAAGTTATGATAGGTTTGTCCTCACTAGATTAAGATTCGACAACTTCCACCGTTTAGTTAGCTTCCCTATACAAAATGATTGGAACAGCAAGCTTTGTAGGTGCCCCTGTGATGAAATGTCTCCCCAAACGACTATTCATGTGATTTTATTTTGTAAATTTTATAAACTAGAAAGATCTAGATGGATTTTGCCAATGTTGAAGGACGGGGGATGGAGACAATGTCGACCTGCCTTCCTCTATTTACAAAGATTGGATAATGTTTACTGTGTGGGAGCCATGTCTGGTCTCTTGAAGGCCATTTTGAAAAAAAGGAAAAGTATTACATGGGAAACATAGCATGAGATAGATTGTTTTTTAGAACACATGGGGCATCGAGTAATTGAGGTTGTGATTTTAAGATTTTAATGATATTTTAAGATGTATATATGTAAGGTATTCGCCTTTTTAAACAGTAGATTGTATATTCTTTATTGTGTAACTTTTATGATTTTTTTCTACTAAAAATCGAATAAAGTTTATTTGATTTGATTTATAAGCATATAGATGAGTGGTAGGAGAGGTAGCAGAACAGTGGACAGTTGATGCATTGTTATGTTGTGATTTTTAAAGAGGTACATCTTCAACTCTCCTAAATTGGAGCAGTGTTGGAGCGGTACTGATGAAGACGAGAATGTTGTTGCAAGTCCTGAGTGCGTAGATGGAGAAGTCCTGCTGCCTTGTTTTTTTCTTTTTTTACACTTCTTATTCTGCATTCTGAAGGTGACCTGGCTGCAGGTGTGCCCAATACTACCAGAATGGTGAGCTTGTCTGCAACATTAGCAGGGGTGTTGGTCATGATGGAAGTGCAAAATACGCAGCTGATTTTGTGAGCCGGCAAGGGGAGCCAATAGACCCCCATCAAGATGGGCGATGATGTGATCATATTTCTTCAGGCCCTGTATGAGACAATCTGCAACACACATAGGAAACCCTTAAGGAACACAAATGTGGATTCTGGGAGGCATAGAGAAGAGAGCTTTACCTCCAACCAAAATCGAGAGTTTGAGTGATTGAAACAGTAGTTCTTAAGTCAAATTCAAGAAGAAAAAGGCTCACTTTCTTTGACATGTGAGCTGGTTTCAAGATTTTTTTTTTGGTAATGTGTTCCCTTGAGGGTGAGGTTGGTGTCCAAGGTGAATCTAAGTGACCTGGTTTTCATTGAAGTTCAGGTTTGAAGCCGTTCAAGGTTCATATCACTGAGCCAGGTTTGTACTGTTTGTTTGTGGAGCTTCAGGTACCCACTGGATATCCAGGTTCGATGATGAACAGACAGTGTTTGTGGTATTGGATGCATGAAGCAGAAGAGACTTTCAAGTAGAGTTGGGCATCATTGACATACTGGTGAATCTTGATGCTGTCATCCGCGAGCAGCACCCCAAGCGGCTCACTGTAGTGTTTGAAGATGATGGGACAGTTTGGAACCCTGGGGAACTACGTTAGTGACCGGGACCTTTTAAGACCTGGAAATGTCCATGTGAACAAAATGGCATAATTTAGATTGGTAGAGTTGTGTGCAGAGTTTATAGTACACTCCACAGCGTTTGACACCACAGA
Organism: Calotriton arnoldi; assembly: GCA_963921515.1. Taxonomy (NCBI): domain Eukaryota; kingdom Metazoa; phylum Chordata; class Amphibia; order Caudata; family Salamandridae; genus Calotriton; species Calotriton arnoldi. The sequence continues at coordinate 59,811 of CAWUFW010012088.1, forward strand.
CCACCCAAAGGTTTATGCAAAAATGGCACAGATGGGCATTTCGTTGAGATTGAGCCTGTTTAACTGTGATACTTAGTAGACATTGTGAGAAGTTGGCCTGGCATATGCTGTCCACTAATTATAGTGGGCACCTTGCACCAGTCCAAACAACCCCTTATTGGAGATAGGTTAAAGACAACCTTATTGAAAGCTATCCTAGTGGTAGCTATGGAGAGCAGCCTTCAGGCTAAGTCTTGAAGGAATGTAAAGCAGCTTGTTTTACCAGTCTATAATCTCTTGAGTGATCAAATGAAAGAGCACCACACCAGGTATATATTCAAAATATATGTATTTATTGCTAAACACACCCCTCTAGTCTCTTTATGAGGCTAGAGTTCGAAGTACATAAGTTAGAAGTTATTTAAACACAGTAATAGCACAAATACACGTTTGGGCCCTAGGGGCGTACCAAACCATATACCAATAAAGTGGTATGCGAACCACGACTGAACTAGACACTAGGCCTAGAGCCTCTAGAAGTGCTTGGACCACAAGGAACCACCCAAGGTAGTGACACAGGGGACCCACGGGAGACGCGTGCAGTGTAAATACACAACCGCGATACGCCGTTGACTTCTATGGAGAAAGTCGTGATCGGGAAATTAGAGAAAAGGGACACTTAAAAGAGGACTTGGACCAAACCCTTTGAGAACTAGGACTTTCTAGAGTCTCTACCCACGGGAGCACCGGAGTACTCGTGTTACCTCACCCAGGAAGCCGGGTGCATAGGTGCCTTTCGGGGTCGGGTTTCGTCGTCGATTTGAATGGCGATCTGCTGCAAAGTGCTGCTGGCGACCAAGTGAAAAGTGTCCGGGTGGATCCAAGAGTGGATCGGAGTTCTGAAGAACCTGAAAGCAGAGGGGACAGAGTCTGGGTCACTAGCCAGTGACCAGGAAGGCGATGGACAGATGCCCACCGATGTCAAGTGCTTCAGGTGCGTTGACGGTCGTCTTGACTCTTCAGCCACGAGGTCCAGGAGGCGTTGTCGGCGACCAGGAGCAGGATTCGGGCTGGTACACGATGTCTGTCGAGTGCTGAGGTGTCGGCGACCGGATTGGACCCAACAAGCCTTGGCAACGGCAAGTCTCGATGCAGAGGAAGATCGTCGATGGTGCAGACCAGCAAGGTCTGGGGAACTCACCCAGCGAGGGTAAGTGAGGGCAGGCCTGGAGCAACCAGGATGCCAAGTTAGGAAAAGATTGGCCTTCGTTAAGGGCTACTAGCCAACGGGCTAGCGACCGCGAAGGAGCCTCGTGACGCCGCACGTGGAGCTGGCTTACAGGACACTCGTGGAGTGGGGGCCAGTGATCTTCGGTGCAGGTGGTGCTGGAGGCTAGGGCTACTCGGAGCCCAAAGCACGACTTCTTGGGAGACCCAGAAGAGGATGCACTTGCAAATGTGCTCGGTGTCCAGGGGTCACGGTCTCAAGTCACCCACGATAGCCACGGGCCTCAGCTTTGCTGGGGACTCAGGGTAGCCTCTGGGAAGTCTGAGAATCCACCTCTGGTGATGCGATGACTTCGGCGTCCGACGGGAGCTTCAGAAATGCGAACCGGACAGATGCTTCTTTGGTGCCTGCCAAGCAGGGGAGTCACTCCTTGACCCCAAGGGAGATTCTTCTGTCCTCTAATCGTGAGTAGAGCGTCGAAGGTCCAGGATTCAGTTTCAGAGTTTCGTCCAGGGATAATCTAAAGTCCTAAGGACTGGGTTCCTATCTTTATACTAAAGATAGGGGTTGGACTACTCTGTGGCCCCACCTATGGGTGGGTCAGGGCAGAGGGGTGGCTACACCCCTTTCCCTTTGTCCAGTTCGCGCCAAAGCAGGGGCTGCAAGCCCCTGATCCGGTTTGAACTGGGGTATGCACAGGGACATCAAAGCACACAGATGGTGCTCCCGCCCAGCCCCAATACACATTATCCTGTCTGGGGAGGTGGTCACACCTCCCTGGGACAGGAAACCTATTGTCCAGGCCTCCCCTGCCGGAGTTTCGTCCAGCAGCAGGAGGCCAGACTCGTGTCTGTGGCAGCAGCATCCATTTTGTGATGCCAGGGCTTTGGAAAGAAGTTACTGGGTTAGTTAGAGTTAACATGTCTTTCCCTCTAGAAGGGTGGAATGCTACCCCGCCGCCAGAATTGGCGGGGGGGTAGTATTCCAAGATGTTTGACACCAAACACGACATGTTTAGGTGCAGCCATTCCAAAGTTAGCATTTTACCGCGAGGTTATAATGCGCTTAAGAGTATATGGTCAGGCTGCACTACAAACAGCATCAGAGATGGTCTCCGAACGCTGCAGAGGGGCCCTGCTCATGCAGGGGCACCCTCTCACATAGGAACCATGCACTCTGCCTTTAGGATTGATAAGGCCTGCCTTAGGAGTGACTTATAGGTTTATATGTGTGTATGTATTTAGTGATATAGGTAACCTATATCACAGTAAGGCGTGCATGCACCACCTTACCCAGGCTGCAGTAGCAGACCTGTGGTGTCAGTTTGGATGGCCTTCCAGGGGTGGCATAATACATGCTGCAGCCCCTGGCAGGCCTCTGAGGTACCTATGCCCTTGGTACATAGTATACCATATACTAGGGACTTATAAGGGCACTCCAGATTCCAATCAGAGATGTGCCTAAGGCACATGGAAACCTTTTACAGAGAAAGCAGATAGACTGGGGCCCTGAATAGCAGGATCCCAGTCCAACTAAGTCATAAACCAGCAAAACACCATAAAAAAAGTGGGGGCAACCATATAGTCAGATTCCACCTTCCTACAGACATATGGTCCTTGCTTCAAATAAGTGATGATGGGGTTTACTATATCCAATTTTAACAAGATACAACCTCAAACTGAGTTGTAGATAACTCACATTATTGTTTTCTATTTACTTAGCAGCCACTGTCACTCACATCCTGGCTCAGCACAGGAGTATTTTAGTCTCACCGCCGTGCTAATGGCTATTTAGATGTATTCCTCCTCCTATACTGAAATGAATGAGGCCTACATCTCAAAAGCATACTCAATATTTACATTTTTGGTCACATTTTCACTCATGTAGATTTTATATATGAAACAAGATGGCTGCCTCACTGGCAGGTCCCTTTTCTTATTGGGACAGCCTGACTTTAAGATGACTAAACAAAAGAAGTGATCTTACAAGACTTTTCTTTTAGATATTAGTGCAAAGGTGGATCTCAGCTGTGTTCAACCCTATCTAATGATGAAGCACAGTGCAGGTCACATTTCAAACGAGCTATCTGTAGTAAGTCCTGCTTGCTTCCTAAAACTGGAGGGTTCAACACTGTCCCACAGTAATGTGCACCAACAGACTAAATAGAAAGGGCAGCAGACAGAGGAGGATTTTTGATGCATGAGCAGGACAGAAACATTGATTAACAATAAATCTGTTTTTTTAAGCTAAATTTGAGGTTTCCATGTGATTCGGGGGTAGGAAAACATTGGGGGATCCATGCAAGCCACACATTTCTGGACTCCCCCAGATGTCTGTTTTTCAGAAATGTGTGGGTTTGGTAGGTTTCCCTAAATGGCCGCCGAGCCTGGGCCCAAAAACGCAGGTGCCCCCCCTTGCAAAACCAGGTTGGTTTGTGATAGATAATTCTGATGTCTCCACAATACGTTTTGTGCCCTTGCCCGTCACGGGTACTTGGCCCACCCACACAAATGAGGCACCATTTTTATCGGGAGACCTGGGGAAACGCTGGTTGGTAGGAAATTTGTGTCAGCCCAGTGATCCCACAACTTTCTCACAAAGAAATGTGAGAAAATTTTCTTTTTTCAGCTAAATTGGACGTTCGCAGGGTATTCTGGGTAGGAAAACGTTGGGGGATCCACGCAAGTCACACCTCCAAGGACTCCCCCGGGTGCCTAGTTTTCAGAAGTGTCTGGGATTGGTATGTTTCCCTAGATGGCTGCCGAGCCCGAGATCAAAAACGCAGGTGACTCCCTCGCAAAACAAGGTCTTTTTGTAATCGATATTTTTGAAATCTCAACAGTATGTTTTGGGCCGTTTCCGGTCACGGGCATTAGGCCTACCCACACAAGTGAGGAACCATGTTTATCAGGACTTGGGGGAATCCTGGGTGGGTGGAAGTTTGTGGCTCCCTGCAGATTCCAGAACTTTCCATCACTGAAATGTGAGGAAAACGTTTTTTTTTCCTCACAAAGTTTGGGCTTTGCAAGGGATTCTGGGTAACAGAACCTGATGAGAGCCACACAAGTCACCCCATCCTGGATTCCCCTGGATGTCTAGTTTTCAAAAATGAAAACGTTCTCTAGGCTTCCTTAGGTGCCGGCAGAGCTAGGGTCTAAAATCCACAGATAGGCACATTGTGAAAAAAGGGTAAGTTTTCCCTGGAAAAATGTGGTGTCCACGTTACGTTTTGGCCAGTTTCCTGTCGTGGGTACTAGACCTAACCACACAAGTGAGGTACCATTTTTAATCGGGAAATTTGGGGAAACGTTGGGTGGGTGTAAGTTTGTGGCTCCCCACAGATTTCAGAACTTTGAATCACAGAAATGTGAGGAATTGTCTTTTTTTTAAAATATTTTTTTTTTTTACAGTTTGAGGTTTGCAAGGGATTCTGGGTAACGGAACCTAATGAGAGCCACACAAGTCTCCCCATCCTGAATTCCCCTGGGTGTCTAGTTTTCAAAAATGTATAGGTTTGCTAGGTTTCCCTAGGTGCCGGCTGAACTAGGGTCCAAAATCCACAGCTGGCCACATTGCAAAAAAAAGGGTCAGTTTTCACTGGAAAAATGTGATGTGTCCACGTTGCGTGTTGGGCCATTTCTGGTTGCATGCACTAGGCCTACCCACACAAGTGAAGTACCATTTTTATCGGGAGACTTAGGGGGAACACAGAATAGTAGAGAATATGTCATTACTAATTGACTTTCTTTGCATTTCAGGCTACCCAATGTAAGAATGGGTAAAAAGAAGTCATTTTGAAAAATGTCCTCTAATTCACATGCTTGTATGGGTACCCACAATTTCGGAGATGTGCAAATAACCACTGCTTCTAAACTCTATATTTTGTTCCATTTCGGAAATATATAGGTTTACTTGGTACCTTTTTATCACTCTTTATATTTTACCAAATAAATTGCTATATACCCGGCACACAATGAAAAACCATTGCAAGACGCAGCTCAGTTATTGGCTCTGGGTACCTCGGGTTCTTGGTGAACCTACAAGTCCTATATATCCCTGCAACCAGAAGGGTCCAGCAGACAACGGTATATTGCCTTCAAACATCTGCCATACTTAGAAGAAGTTACAGGCGAAAATGTTGGCACAAATGGCTGTTTTTTCAAACTCAATTTCAATATTTTTTTATTTCAATTGTTCGTTTCTATAGGAAACCCTTGAAGGATCTACACAAATGACCCCTTGCTGAATTCAGAAGTTTGTCTACTTTTCAGAAATGTATAGCTCTCTGGGGTCCATTATTGCTTTCACACCTATTTCTACCACTAACTGTAAGGAGGCTGAAAGCACAAAAAATAGGAAAAATAGGCTATGCCCCAGTAAAATGCCAAAACGGTGTAGAAAATGTTGGTTTTCTGACAAAAGTCTGCATGTTCCTGTAAGCTGGGAAGATGGTGATTTTAGCAAGACAATCCCTTCTTTGATACCTTTTGCAGGGAAAAAGCCAGACGCTTTCTTCTGCAGCACTCTTTTCCCATTTTTCCTAAAAAAAACAAAATTAGCTGTATTTTGGACAATTTCTTGGTCCCCTCCAGGGGAATCCACAAACCCTGGGTACCTTTAGAATCCACAAGATGTTGGAAGAAAAGGACACAAATTTGGCGTGATACCTTATGTGGACAAAAGGTTATAGGGGGCCTAAGTGCGAACTACCCCGAATAGCCCCCCAAAAAAGGCTTAGCACGAGGGGGGTGGTGGTGGACGGCGTAGCAGTGAAGTGTTTAATAACAATGCCAAATGGTTGTGCTAACAAAGCTCCGTAAACATCAGCTGTTACTGCCACCCAGACAAATGGTAATCGTTTTAATTTGCCTCAGGAAAATGAATAACGCCTGTGACGGTACCAGAGGGGAACCATCAACATTTAAAGCCAACAACTAGCATGCAGTAATTTACAAGCCAGGGAGATTAAAAGTGACCTCTAAAGGACATTTTCCTGCACCAGGGAAACGACTAAAGCTGATTGATATAAAAAAAAGAAAAGATATGAGTGGATGACCAGGACAGGTTAGACGTTGAGCAACATAGAAGAGCAACTGCAGTCCTTTCAAATAAGATTCTACCTGTGTTTCCTTAGCAAGTAAAAATGGTAGGACTTTGAAACTTCACCTGATGGGCATATTTCCTTTCAGTTGTCAAATAATCCTGTGGCAAGAATCGGAGAAAAGAACACAGGAGCTCTGTAAATGGGTATACCATAGAGGCTAGTAATTTTTCTTGGTGTTATGATCAAGTTACTGTAGAGCAAAAAGATTTAGCATCAGTGGCTACAAGGGTGTGAGAAACCTAACAAGGAGGGGGTCCAAGGGCGGGGTGGGTTCATGTGTACAGGATGATGAAGGAGGACCTGAAAACTGCAAAATGCACATGGGTTGAAAGGAGGGGCCTCTGCAAGTTATTAGGAAGAAGGATGGAGGAAAAAGATGATCCTATATATGGTGTATATAAATAAGGCAGCAGTGTTAAGCGGTGTCTACTTGGAACTAAAAAAAAAAAAATATAGAAGTTTTATGAGAAACGTGAAAGAAAAATCTAAGTGGCCGAGAGTGAACGAGAAATTCAGAGTAACTGCTATAGAACTCCTCTACCTTCAAAAGACTCATTTGGTTCAAATAAAGGTAGTGGAAATCTTCCACTCAATGGACTTAAGGCGCCATTTCCGTTCCTGCTGTGATGCTTGTTGATAGAGTAATGAATGCCTCACTAAATAAAAACTGAAGAATGGTATATTCTATAAAAAAATTTAAAAAAAAGACACTGCAAGTTATACGGGCTGTAGCATTAAAAGGGGGCTTCCAAAACCAAAGCTGAAGAAGGAAGTACTAGTTTGAGTGCATCAGATTCAGGTATAACAACCACCGACACTTCACCCACAGTAATGGCCAGGGCTGGCAAACAGGGAGCCATTCTTTTCTTGCCTCTATTCCCTGAACATTGAAGATGTCAAGAAATTACAACAAAATTAGTAAATTGGGGAACCCTCCACTTGTCTTTGGGGACTTCAGCTAAATATTTTATGCACAACTAAGGACACAGCCAACCCTAGCAAACCAGGGAAGATAAAAAAAACAAATACGTAATACTTCCAAATTGATATGGAACTAGTAACACCTGCAATCAATTCTGAGCCACAATCCATCTGATGATCACCTCAGATCATGCATCTCCGTGTTAAAGTTATTTTAACAGATAATGGAAATTCACAACCAAAGTGAACATTCCTTATATTTCTGTCATTTAGAGGACTTTATCTTGCGCTTTGAGAAGTCAACTGTTAGCAAAAATGTGGGAACCTCCCATTTTCAATTGTGTGGGATTCTTTGAAAGCTTGTATGGGGGACTTGTACGAAGATTTTCCACCAGACTAAAAAAAGATTCCTAAGCAAGGGGCAAACAGTTCAAAAAGCAAGTTGAATACTTTAACACGGCAGTCCTTTAAAGATATATCCTCTACTAAAGAAACCACAATCAATTTATGTCTACCAGCAGCTCTGTGCTATTAACAACCAAATTAAGGCCGTATTCCTAGCTAAAACACTTTGGCAGGTTCAGTAACAAATGATTCAAGTTCTTTGAGGTGGGGAAAAGGGAAAAGACAAGCTGACTGTTTGCCTCTACACTCAAAGTACAAAATGCCTAAAATTTGATTATAGCTCATCGTATTGACTACGTATTGATGAATATAAGGCTATGGCCCAAAGTAGTCGACATGGAGGTGATCCCGCAGCAGGATAGCGACCACAATGACCTGGATCTAACTGGGAGCCCATTGGGAACTAATACTACATTCCGTAATAATGAACCACTTGATAGGAGGCTCACACCCACAAGCAATCACCGTAGGCTGAGGTGGAGTGTAATAGAGCCTTAATTAAGGAAGCGGGGGCCTCCTACAAAGCCACAATAATAAAGGCTAAGCGCGAGTATGAATTGGCTAAATGAGATGCCCTGCTGATGTCAGTAAAAGGGAAAGATCATTGCTCGTTTTTGGCAAATTTTGGCTGGTAGGGGCCTTGAACCTGCTGCTTCATTGATCTGTAATATTATTGCAGCAGCATGGGTCAACCACTTCTCGGGACTTTATGCTGGTGGTACCGATGAAGTGGCTGTGCCCTGTTATGATTGTGCAACAGCTGTTAGAATTAAATCAGTAGGGGGCAGCTGTGCGGAGAGTGTTCTTCATGGGGTAGCCTTGTCCAGCCAGGATGACTGATATTCGTCCCATTACTGCCAGAGAGTTGCTAAAGCGACAGACTGGATCACCCCAGGGAAAGCGCCAAGGCTGTATTTTAACTGCATTCTGAGAGGGCTGCCAATTCCCCCCTACATGGGAAGGGGCTAAAATTATTCTGCTCGGGTTAAAGGACCCTTCCTTCCGACTATTGGCCAATCAGCCTCATTGACTGCTCGCAGAAGCTTTTTAGCCGGATACTGCTGGACAGGATGCATGAGCGGATTGAGGACGTGGGCTTGCTGACTCCCTTACAAGCAGGGTTCAGGGTGGGGACCAGTACCACCAACCAAGTATTTAGATTGCAATTAATTTACTGGAAATATGTTACTCTGGGAGGTAGTCTACTCTACATGGTCTTTGTTGACCTTCGGTCGGCTTTCAAAGTTGTTCCAAGGGAGGCACTGCGGAAGGTCTCAATTGACCTGGGATCCCCCAAATACCTTGTAGATGTCATCAGTAGGCTGCATCTGAAGAATTACGCACAGGTCAGATGTGGCTGCCTTGGGGAATCGACAGCGCCCATTCCAGTTACTCAGGGAGAGAGGCAAGGGTGCGTTCTTGCCCCAACCTTGTTCCTAATGCGCACAAATCACCCTGGGAGGTGTATCTCGGTGCAGCAACAGTTCATAGGCAAGCGTAGGCAGCTAAGTTAGAACAGTGTTCTCTTAAGTGCTTTCCTAAAATGGAGGTGATCAGAGCATGTGCGAATGTGAAACGGTAGTTCGTTCCAATAGAGAGGGGCTAGGTAAGAAACGACCTGCCTCCAGATCTGCACTTTTTGCCCGTGACCTGGTGGCCCAACTAGGGCTGTGCAAGCATGATGCCCCGAGTTTAGCCAATAGCAAGGTTTCAGTGTTCCTGTTGGCTGACGACACCTTACTGGTCTCCAAATCTCCCATGGGTATTCAAAATCTGTTGGACCCGTTTGGTGTCTCGTGCAGGCTGAGAGGGCTTGAGGTCAGTCTTAAAAAGACCACGTATATGGTCCTGAACGCTTGCCACACGACCCGCACCAGTCTTTAAAATGTGACCCCTTTTAGAGGGTTTGTACTTTTGCATATCTAGGGTACACTCTTACTGAGCATTTTGGTTGGTCTGCACAGATCCGGAAGTGCAAACTTAAGTTAGAGCACTACACAGGTGAATCCTGAGGGCCTTCCAGGGCTACAGTTTTCGGCCGTTATCTCCGGCCCTCCAAATTTACAATCTACAAGCACTCGGGGCGAGGGGTTATTATACAGAGGAAAATTATGGGGACATGAGAACGTTAATGATTAGTTAAAAGTTGTAGAAATTGATTCTCCACCAATTCCAAGTCTCCCCACTAGTACCCCACTTATTACCCTCCGGTTAGAACTTGGCCATAGATCACTCGTTCATAGAGCGGGCCTTAGGCCCCTGCTGTATTGGAGAAGGGCCTGGGCCTCTGTAGATGTAGTGCCCTATTGGACTAGATTGGAGAAGATCCTAAGGCTCTCTGGGGCTGCCAGGATCCATTGGTTCGGGTTTATTAAATCTTGCTTGATCCTTGAGCATCTACGGACAAACCCTAAGACTGCATGTAGAATATCCAAGTCTCTTCTCAAGGGGATCTACTGGAGGTATGTGGATGGTGGGGTACATAGAACTGGGAGGTTGGGCCCTCTGACCCTAGCTTTCCCAGAGTTCAAAGACGTCTACTCTGTGGAAGAGTATATGGATGTCATTGAGCCCAAGCTCGCAAAAACCCTGCATATTAAATATCGTATTGGGAGTTTGTCGGTTCGCTCTGTCACTGCCAAATTGCAACGTCCCTCCACCGACCTGGACACGACAAGCTCCTTCTGCCCAGAGGAAGAATGTATTGACCATGCTGTCTTTTTCGGCCTACATTACCATGCCCACAGGAGGAAATAGATATTGCAGCTGTGCCGCGACATGGCGACCTGGGACTTTATGATAGCTTTCAGGATTCTTAGATTCAACACAGCACCTTCAACTGTATTTGCTGTTTCCCATTTCCTGTTATATATGTGGAGATGTAGGCAGAAAAACAGTGTCCCGAGCATTGTGTTGGCATTGTGCAGATTCTGCAATTGGCCCTATTGGCCATTGCACTCGGCTAGGTCTAGGAGACGACAATACATTCAATGTTTGTACTCTTGTAATCAAGCTGATATACTATGAATGTCTCGTCTATTTCTCAATTTGAGCTTGGACTTTTAGCGGAGTGTATGTATTTTATGTGTTAAGAAACCATTTAAATCATGCTCAATGAGTAGGTTACTAGATATGCTGCTATTCATGGATAACGTTTTTAAAAGATTTTTTCTTGATGATTTTAATGTCTTATAGTATTGACGTTTTTATCCCTATGTGCTTTTATGGCTTAATCAATTGCCGAATAAAGAATAAAGATAATGATTACAGCTATCCTTGTTGAATCGCACCAATTCAAATACAACACAGAGACGCTAAGCCAGCTTTTCCACATTATTACACTATTCTATACAGAGACACTTACTTGTAGGTTACTGAAACTAACCTCAAAGCAATCTGTATCACTGACTAGGGATATCACCATAGAAAAGTTAATGGAAGCAATACAAGACTTAGCCACCGCCCCCATAAAGCAACAGGATGACTTACTTACAGCATAGCTGTATAAAATTCTGGCTGAATAAATAAAACCTTTTTTTCATAACACGCTAAAGCATAATGGAGGAACAGGGCAGCTATAGAAGACATGGAGAGAAGGAACCAGTTCAATCTTCTCTGTATTTATTAAGATACAGCAAGGTTAACGACAGGGGTGCCCAATGTCACTGACACTATATGATCTACACATGGAGCCCTTTATTTAGAAGCTAGCAAACTCAACTCCCCCGATCGGTGCACAAGAAGTCTGGTCAATATAACAGCTTATGCATATGGCATTCCAATATATACTTCGAATCCGGAAATAACAATCCAGTACACAGATATCCAGCGTCCAAATTCAGAGCAGTGTCTGGGTATAAACTGAATCAGAATTTTTTTTTTTTTATTCAGATATTGCTAATAGGTGGAAATCATTAACAGACCCAGGAAGAGTATTGCATGCTAGATGCATAGGGATGACTGACTAATAGGTATGAAAAAACATTTAAAACTAATTAGAAGTTACATGAAGAATATGTGACTTTATTAAGGAAATGGACCACTAGCAGGGCATACAAATATTAAAATGTCAATTCTGCTAAAGCTATTACATTTAGTTTGCTACCTTCCTCTTTATAAACAGGGGCTTAAAAAGGAGAGCAAGAAGATCACATAAGTATTTTAAATAAATACCAGAAAGAGGAAGATGGTCCTTTCCAGACTGGAGTTTAGGCGGAGACAGGAAAAAGAACTCTGTATTTCCTGACAGAAACCAATGCACTCCTGCAAACTTGTTTTAGTTTATTCTGCTCTCCGGATAGAAAATATATACTGTACAGATTTGTTAATCTGCAGTTCTTTAAAGAAGTTACAGTTCAATTTATGGCATTATTTCTTCGGGTTTGGGCAGCTAGTCAGCAGTTTCATGAAATACCTTACATGCATGCAACTACTATAACCTGGGGAAACATGGATATGCCTGCAATTTCTGCTGATTCCACTTTCTGTTCCTTGCAGGAGAAACCGATAAGGCAGTTGAAAGATCTAAGAAGGCACTCAAACTAAAACATTTGAGATAATGAAGAAAGACCTTTTTTAGGTCTCGCCTGAGCCAGCGCATGCGCTGCTCTGGCGAGAGTTTTAGTAAGCGGGTTTTGGAAGTGCAAACAGCAGTTTGCTGGCGACCGGCTTGCGTTCACGCGAGCGTGCATGCGCGATCAGGCGCCATATGGCTTCCCTCGCGATTACTTGCGCGGCCGTGTCAGTTTCACGGCCGCGCGGCCATTGCTTGTTAATCTGTCCTTTTAATTGCAGTGATGTCCGATAAGCAGCAGCATTATTTAGATACGCTTTTATAGGGGGCTGATTTCCTGTGCGCAAGCTTGGTTTTTGCGAGAAAGTTTTGTTTTCTTCACGCATCCATGCACTTCTCGTATGTTCATATAGCTTTCGTTAGCTATTCCTCAACCTTTAAGTGCAGTGTAAATAGAAGCTGTCCTTATTGTTCGTGGGAGCACATATTTTTGGTGGACTTTGGCTTAGTGTGGTTTGTAAGTGCTGCTGCTGTTGGGCGCATTTCAACTGTAGCAGGAGTTAACTGAAGCATGTGCTGCTTTGTTATCGCGGATGGGAGTTGCTGTGATAAGCCGCACGTGGGTTGGGTGACCGGGGACATAATGAATCTAACAGGGTCTATTGTGTGCCCTGAGGAGGCATTCACTGGCCTTGACTGCCGCTGAGGGGTCCTTCGTCTGTCATCGGGCGCACAGAGGAACGAGGACATTGCTTGGTCGGATTTTCTACTGACTCTGCTTCGGTCCTACCGGCGTGTCAGGAAATCTCCCTCGGCCAGGCCATCTTTGTTTTGAGTAGCATGTTGGGAGTTGTGGTGTTGCTTCAAGTCCCTAACTCCAGGCGCCCCTCTGCCTGCAGACCCACTCCCAAGCACTGGTTCACACAGGGTGCCTTGGGCGCCTCACCGCACAGCGGCCAGGAATAGCAGCCGGTCGAGGGACAGAGCTCGATTTGACATGCAGAGGGTGGCGGGTGTCTCCGGGAGGTAAGCTTTGGCCGTGTTTGTGCTACTGGCGGCAGTCCCTGAGCAAGGTCGCCAGGCAGGCCTGCAGGTAAATTTAAAGTGTTCGCATGTCATGGCTAGTGAGTGGATGGTGGGTAGGGCAGACTGCGTCAGGGTTGTCCTTTAGACGAACGAACCCCTTTTCGAAAACCACATTGAACTTATTGGGGTTCCCTCGTGCACTTGTTGCCAGTGAACATCTGGAACAGCCATGAATAGGGGCAAATTGGTTGAAAGGATAGTGTGCTTCGTGGCAGTACAATGGTAAGGGATTTCTGGACGCCCCCACCCCCCCACATCCACCCTCAAACGACATTCTGGGGGTGTACATATTACGTTAAAGAACCACGGCCTAGGTAGGGGCCATGTTGAATTAAATGAATAGACCTTGTTTTATTTTGTCAGCAAATCTAGCTATTTTACGCCAAGAGGCAAAGCATAGTTTTTAAAAATATTTGTTTGGCTGCAAAGCCAATAAAAAAATGGCATGTACTAAGAATATCATTAAAGATGCTTACATTGAGGAGCTTTCCTAGATAATGTGCTGACAATAAAAACAAGCATTGGCATAGCCAATAGGTCTCGCCTTTGGGACCTTATAAGTGTTTAGCTATGCAACAGTTGATGTTGTTGCACCAAGGATATTGTGCTGGATAACTAAACACTTATAAGGTCCCAAAGGCGAGACCTATTGGCTATGCCAATGCTTGTTTCAAATATGGAGCTATCTGTGCAGATACCAGATGATTCCAAGAGAAAGAATTCTACAGAAGCCATCTGCTATGAATCTTTTCTTTCAACAGAGGAAGCAGGCCCCGAACAAGCTACTCGCCCACTAGCTATGGAAAGTCAGATTTTATCGGGTCGAATCAATTTATAGGACCTACTAGTCCCTTCTGGCAAGTGAACTTGAAAGGAACAGGTTCTTTGTTCATTCAGAAAATGAAAGAGCAATAAAGACACCTTTAAATCCTGTTTTTATCTTTACACATTTGCTGTCTGTTCAAGGACAGAGGTCAAATGTTAGTTTGTCTTTTCACTTATTGATGCTTATCTTATCCTGTAAAATGGTGTTTACATTTCTTTCTCTTATTACAGTTAGAGGCTTTTGTCAAGTGATCTATCATTGTGTAAGATCTCAATTTTTTTCTAACACAACATTTAAACATCTTGTAAATGGATAGTACAAATATCAGGAATTACGAAAGCACATTTTTAAGTAACTCAGAAGTGTCATGCAAACAAAGATTTAAATAGGAGCAAAACAAATCGGAAAACTTTACTTGGTGATGTACAGATGACAATAGCGGAAACTCTATTTCTAAACATTGTTTGTACACTATACAGTTTTATCAGTATGTAGCATGTCAGTGGGAAATTTTGTGCCCATTTCAATGGAAAATCTGCTGATTGCAAATGAGCGTGCTGCCACTTAATGCTTTAGGTATATATTTATTCAAAGTGATAGTTTTAAAACATGATTTGAGAAACATTCCTGCCCCCACCCTGATGACAATGCTGTTAACAACCTAAGAGGTAAATCAGTGATTATGTGTATCTTATATGTGGCTAGATTTTCATTATATATGGAGCAAAAGTTTAGTCTACAGGCCTCGAAAATCTACTCGCCCACTCGCAATGGTGAGTCAGATTTTATCAGGTTGAGCTATTTTTAGCACCTACTGGCCCGTTATGGCGAGTAAACAATCTGGACAAGAACAGGTGTTCTGTTCATTCAGAAATTAAATGAGCAATAAAGATGCCTTTAAATATTGTTTTATCTTGACACACTTTCTGTCTGTTCAAGGAAAGAGGCCAAATGCCAGTCTTTTTAGTAATAGCGGTTTGGAAAATTGAGTTTCTTTTTCTTTCTTTTACTACAGTTAAAGGTTTTTGTCAAGTGAGCTGTCTGGCACTCATTGTGAAACAAAAAGCTGTAAGATGTCAATTTTGTGGCCATTTCAACGTAAAATCTGGTGATTGCAAATGACACTGTGCTGCCACATCATGCTTTAGTTATGTATTTATTAAAAGTGATAGGTTTTAAACATGATTTGAGAAACCGCCTGCCCTTGAACGGATGACAATGCTGTTAAAGAACTAAGAGGCAAGTCGGAGTTCACGTGTATCCTATATGTGGCTAGATTTGTATTATATATCGAGCAAATCTTTAGTCTATTAAATCAAACAAAATTGTTTTTTGTACAGCAGGCATGATGAACTCTCATATTTGAAGGTGTTCATATGTGATAATGAAGAAAATGGCAGGTTACTGAATTAAAATATTTGCCCAGGATCACATAATTTGAAACCAGTTTGTGGGTCAAGAGCATTACAATTAGGTTGAGTAGATTATTTAAGTCACTAGACCTCCAGGTCTAGTAACATTTTTATGATTTTTCGGGGCCTGGGAGGCAAATCATTTCCGAAAGGGTTGATGATCTGTCAACTTGGACTTCAAAATGGTCTCTCTGGTAAGGTTGCTCAACAAATCGATTTATATAAGGGAAGCCTAATGGGAGCAAAGAGAATTCTTACACTATTTCAAATAAGGGCTTTAATATACAGCCAATTTAATCGTACATCACTCCTGTCTACATTGCAAAATGGAAACCATAAAATCTCAGCTTGTGCCCCAGATGTGGCGCAGTGCATGAGGATTGGAAGCACATCTTCATATCCCATACTGAACTAAAGCCTTATGTGGAAAATATACTCAATATTAAACTCCATACCTCGGCATACAAATATCAAGGAAAGTTGACGATTTTATGGAAGATAGCTTACTCCAGCAGCTAGATAGATTACAGAGGGATGTGGCTCATTGGAGAAAGTTACCAGTGTCTTTGATGGGAAGGGCTGTCTTATTCAAGATGATGGCTCTGCCGCGCCTGCTTTACATTCTACAGAGCATCCCCTACAAAATACCACTAGACTTCTTCCAAAAGGTTGACGGTGAAGTGCAAAAACTCCTGTGGAATGGAGGCAGCTCTAGGACAGCGCTACGCAAACTCAAAGGAGGAGAGTTTGAGGGGGGGCCTGGCGATCACAGATATAAAGAAATATTATTGGGCTGCCCAGCTGATAATCAAGGACTGGGTGTTTGCAGACAGGGAAGAACCAGCATACAGAGAAGATAGTCTGGCGATGGGAAACAGCGGCCACCCTACGGTGCTCTACCGTAGGAAGCAGGAAGGGCAATTGCCACTACACACACAAGCAGTAGTCCATGTGTGGCGGGAGGTCACTAGATTCCTTGGATGGAAGGGTAAACTAACGGAGAAGATCCCGCTATAGGATAGTGACTTGTTGGAAGAATTGGGGAACTTGCAGGGATTCCACAAATGGAGACTCCTGGGAATCGACCACCTTGGGGATGTCTGGAGGGGCCAGGCTGTAATTTCCTTCGACAAACTTCGAGGGTAGAATGTCAGATGACTGACACACAATGATTTCGATATTTGCAGCTGGGACATGCATTGCGCAAATATGTGTTGGAGGGGGAACAATTGCTGGAATATACACTCCTGGTGGATCAGCTACTGCTTGATCTGATGATTGATAAAGCCACCTCCTTAACTTACCAGACGGAACTCACTGGACCCCCTTTGGGCCTTGAGGGAAGCGCGGGAGACAGATTTGGGACTGCAGCAAGACCACTGACCTGGTCAGTGTGACTGCTCTCCCCCCGCGCAGCTTCACCACTGAGTGCTGCCCGCCGAGCTCACTGTTGCAGGGTGTTCGAGGCCCTCCTCCACCCGCAGGCTCCTGCCTTCCCCTCATCCCTGGTGGTCTAATGGGAGAGCACTCTCCTTTTCTGCCTCTTTTCTCTGTGCCCTCTTTTTCTCTTCCTTCTCTTCCTTTCCCCTTTCCTTTGTTTCTTACTGCATTTTTCCCCCCGCTGCCCCTCCCCCTCCAGTGTGTCCTTCCTGCCTCCCAGCTGACACTCCCTTCCCCCAATACCTACTTAATGGCAGCCGCTGCACGGCGAGAAGAGCAAGACCACTGACCTTAGTCAGTGTGACTGCTCTCCACCGCACAGCTCCACCACTGAGTGCTGCCCCCTGAGCCCACTGTTGCAGGGTGTTTGAGGACCTCCTCCACCCACAGGCTCCTGCCTGCGCCTCATCCCTGGTGGTTCAGTGGGAGAGCACTCTGCTCTTCTGCCTCTTTCCTCTGTGCCCTCTTTTTCTCTTTCCTCTGTGCCCTCTTTTTATCTTACTTCTCTTTCTTTGCCCTTTCCTTAGTTTTTTACTGCGTTTCTACCCCGCCGCTGCTGCCCCACGACCCCTCCCTCCTCCAGTGTGTCCTTCCCGCTTCCCAGCTGACCCGCCCTCCCCCCGATCCCTACTTAATGACGGCCGCTGGCGCATCAAAGGCAAGCCCGTCTGCGCCCGTCCGTGACCAGACCTTGACCAGCGCCAGGGACCCTGGTCCTCTGACCAGTCTACACTACAACTCCAGCACCCTCCACGATCTCAATCCCGGACGGAACAACAACTTCCAGCTCTCGACGCCGAACAACACCCAAGGCCCTCTCTCCTGTCTACACTGCCGTCGCACCTTCACCCACCTCCGTACCCTAGCAGCATCTCCCAGCCTACTGGACATCACCGCTCACAAACCACTCAACTGCATCCTCCTCAACGTACGTTCCTTACACAAGCACGCCATAGAAATCTGGGACCTACTCAACACCTACTCGCTCAACGTTGCCTTCCTCACAGAAACCAGAACCAACGTCAACTCTGCACCCGACATCGCCACCGCCATTCCCGACAGATACAAGATCTTGCGCAAGGACCACCTCATCCACCCAGGAGGAGGCATCGCCATTGTATCAAAAGCATCATCCTTATGACCAGCGTCCCAGGCGACACAACAACCTTCATGGAGCACCTCCAAGACAGAATCCTGACCAACGCTCACAACGCCAAAGAACTCTTCTCCATCATCAAATAATTCACCAAACCCTGCAGCGAAGCAACAGACATCACAAACTCCCAAGACCCCTCTGCAACAGACTCAGGACCTTCTTCCACCATAAGATTAGGATGACCTACAACAACTTCGACAACCAAGACCTCCTCACCGCTCCAGCTCCCCCTCCATGCGACGCCACCCAACAGACCCTGGTCAAATGGACCCCGCTCACAAAAGAAGACACCTTGAAGACCATGAAAAGCATCCACTCCGGAGCACCCTCAGACCCCTGCCCACACCACATCTTTCACAGAGGAGCCTTTGCCATCCCACTCGAACTACGTCGGATGATCAACTGCTCCTTCGAGCCAGTCACAGTCCCAGACAACTGGAAACACGCTGAAGTTAACCCCCTCCTGAAGAAACCCAACGCAGACACGACGGACCTCAAGAACTTGAGGCCCATCCCCTGCTTCCATTCGCAGCCAAGGTCATCAAAAAGGCCACCAACACCCAGCTAGCAAACTTCATCGAAGCCAACAACGTCCTGGACATCTCCCAATCCGGATTCCGCAGCAACCGAGGCCGCCCTACTCGCCGCCACCCACACCGTCCGCTCCCTCCTCGACCAGGCCGAAACGGCAGACCTCATCCTCCTGGACCTCTCGGCTGCCTTCTACACAGTCTCCTACCACACCCTAGCCACCAGACTCCACAACGCCAGCATCCGCTGCAAGGCCCTCGACTGGATACGCTCCTTCCTCACCGGCAGAACTCAGCGGGTCAGACTCCCTTCCTACCTCTCGGAACCGACAGAGACCAACTGTGGAGTGCACCAGGGATCCTCCAACACCCCCACCCTCTTCAAAGTCTACATGGCCCCCCCTCGCAACCATAGTCAGGAACCACGGGCTCAATATAGTCTCCTACGCCAACCAGCTGATCCTCTCCCTCACCAACGAACCCAACATCACCAAACAACTTCCAAGAAGGGATGAAAGCCGTCACCACCTGGATGAAGAACAGCTGCCTGAAACTCAACTCCGCAAAAACGAAGTCTTCATCCTTGGCTCCACCCCCTCCGCATGGGACGATTTCTAGCGGTCCCCCGCCCTCGAAAATCCCCCCATCCTGACGGACCTCACACGAAACCTCGGCATCATACTAGACTCATCGCTCACAATGAACCGCCAGATCAACGCCGTATCCTCGACCTGCTTCAACACCCTCCGCATGCTTCGAAAGACGTTCAGATGGATCCCGTCCAAATCCAGAAAACTATCATACACGCACTCATCAGCAGCTGACTGGACTACGACAACGCTCTCCATGCCGGAATCAACAAGAAACTCCTTTGCAAACTCCAGACTGTCCAGAATGCAGCTGCCAGACTGATCCTAGACATCCCCCGTCGCAGTCACATCACCCAACACCTCTGCAATCTCCACTGGCTCCCAGTTGAAAGAATAATAACCTTCAAACTCCTCACCCATGCATACAAGGCCTTTTACAACACCGGACCCACATACCAGAACAATTGCCTCTCCTTCCACGCACCCAAAAGACACTTCCGACCAGCTGAGCTATCTCTGGCCACCGACCCACGTATCTACAAGACCAGAACGGGAGGAAAGTCCTTCTCGTACCTCACAGCCAAAGCCTGGAACGACCTCCCCATCCACCTCCAGCAAGCTCCCACATTGCCCCAGTTCAGGAAGGACCTCAAGACCTGTCTCTTCGCACGACCCCAGCACGCAACAGAGCCCCCCTCCCCCTCCTCCCCCCCAGCACCTTGAGACCCTCACGGTGAGTAGTTTCGCTTTACCAACCCTGATTGATTGCAGGAGGATGACGATTGGGTGGAGGTGATCCAGAGTCCTAGAGAGGTAGCTCTCCGGGCACGTTTTCGCTTCATACAACTACGTATCCTCCGCAGATCCTATTTCTCTAGAAAACTCATGCACCGACTGGGAAGATGCAACTTGGATCGATGCGCCAGAGGCTGTGGGGTCATTCTTTCACATTTTCTGGGGCTGTCTCACAATTCAACAGCACTGGCGGGAGGTAACACGGGTTATCACAGAAGTCACAGACCTGGACATTCCTTTGAAGGCACAGTGGCTTATCCTATGTGTGACAGGAGAGGAGGCGTGGACGAAATATCACAAAATATGGCTGGTGTTGGCGACCATGTTGGCAAAAAGGAACATAGCAAGGGCCTGGGGCACGAGCGTCCCCAGAGTGTAGCAGATTGGAAAATTGATCTTGACTGGTGTTATAAAGCAGAGAAAGTAGTGTTTCAGTCTCGGGATGCCCACAGAAGTGGTTAAAGGTTTGGAGTCTGTGGGAGACAAACCGGGGTTATTGAATGTACATTTTAGGAGGATGGCAGATGAGTCTATGTTGAGACCTAATTGGATTAATGAACATCACTAAGGGGTATACGCTCTCATTGAAAGAAGTATTGATTATTTATTTGAAGTCACCGGACACTGTATTGACATATTATTTGCACTTATGTCAGACAATTTCTTTTGCGAATCTGTATATGTATGCTGAGCAACTGTTTAATAATAAGTTAAAAAAATTCTATATATATATTAAACTCCATGACAGGGTGGAAAAATAAATCAGGAGCAGTGATTAGTTGCTATGGAGCAAAGTTCAACTTTCTGTGAATTTAGGACCCAAATGCAAACTTTTTTCCTTTGTCTCAGCGAGCCTACTAGCATAATTTTTGTTTTGTCCAGGTTGATTACCAAGTCATTTGCTTTCCAATAAGATCCTGGACTATCCAATAGGAGTTGCAGGCCTTTAGGGGTCTTGCTCATCAACGTGTCATCCACACACTGCATGATGGGAAGATGTAGTTGGCCTACTTTGGGAGCGAACAGTTGTGGGATCAACGACATTTGGCAAGTCCGAAATGAACAGGTTGAAAAGAACGGGGACTAAGATGCAACCTTGTTTAGCCCATTAAAAGTTTGAATTTTCTTCTAAATAGCCCCACGATTGACGATCTTAATGCAGACCCATGCATTTGAGTAAAGGAGCTGGATAACTTTCAAAATGTGCAATGGGCTCAAAAATTTGGTATGTTTGAGCAGATTAGATGGATCGCTGTTTTAAAAGATAGGATGCAGGATTGACCAAAGCCATGATTCAAGAATCATTTGGCAGTCAACACTTTTATTAAATAACAAATTGAACCACTTAATCCAAAAAGACTAAATAGATTAGAACAAAACAGCAGGCAATCCATTGGGTGCCGGTGCTCCCTGGGTTCTCCCTTTGGATATGATCATGCTCAACAGCTTGTCATTTATCTACGTTTTCAAGGTTTGCAGTATACAAATATCAGGGCATCATGCTTGACAGCCGGGGATCATTTAACAATCATAAATCCTCCCTATAATTGAACACTCTAATAGCAAACGCTTATAAGAAAATCTTCCTTCGCACTCGGCTCAGAGCCAGATATGGCTGGAGTTTGGTCTTCGTAACTTACTTATGGTAAAGACACTAGCCTTTATCAAACTAATGCACAAAATAAAAGCCTCAGATCACAATTCATTAAGCTATCATATCTGAAAGGAAATTTCAACTTGTTCCCAGGCAAATGTCAATCAATGGATGCTCTTTCTTATGGATTTAATAAATCAACAACTCCTGGACCACAGGCAGGCTCCGTTGAGTTATAATCTTTATGAGACAGTAGCTAACTCTATGGTAAAACAGCTTTGTACCTTAAGGATAAATCTGTTTTTGGTTTCCACCTTCACGCTTGGTTTGTGATAAACTTGTATAAGTTACATCATCCTCAGCAATATCTTAGCCAGCTATTTTCACTGTTTTTAAAAAGAAGACTTATTTGTAGATTTGGTTGTTTGCCTTCAAAAGACTGTGCGCCGCTATGGAAATGACCTGAAAGCGTGCTCTTTTTGGGACATTCATCAAGGCTCACCCGAGCACATTCTATGCACATGTCCGGTATTTAAAGAAGAGAGAATTCACCTGCTAAAGTCATTGTTTAACACTCTGCACATAAGATCTTGCAGGCAGGCCATGTTAAAATGTATTGGGTGCGCTAATGATCCACTCACCTGTCCAGGACAACTGCAGGGCTAGATCCTATTTGTCTATTTTTGTTTATCTCCTTTCAGGGTAGCTTACAACACTAATATCGTTGTACTTTGGGCTAGCAACCTTTTTTTAATAGATTATTCTCGAATATCAACTTTTTCCTTTACTGTCTTTGGCCGTATCTCTCTTTAGCATGATCCTGAAATTACTTGAATACTTTTGCACGTGCACTTCAAGAATAGAGTTGCAGAAGTCATTAATGTTAGCTTAAATTTCAGAGGAGCCTGTCGAAGTTCGGCTTACTATAACATCTAATGCATTTTTTTCATTTTAGTTTGCAGAAACCATATATGCCAGCTTATATCAAGAGGATTCAGGAGGGCCATGTTTTTAATATAATAATCGCAATGCATTTTTTCCATATTCGAGCTTGTACTCCTAACATCTAATGTACTTTCTCTTCATTTTAGCAGAGAAAGTTATATATGTCAGCTTAAATTAAAAGCCCATGTCAAATTTTGAAATGCTTTTAGCATAATAATCATAATGCACTTTTTTCTAATTTATTGGGCACAGTTAGTAACTGATTTTAACAGTCTATATATTTGTGTTTTACAGCTTACTGCAAGTCATCTAAGATGCATACATGAGTTTACGTTCTCATTGCTTACTGTAAGATATTTTATGAATTAAACAATAAACTACTTTGCTTACTGCTTTGGAGCCACAGCCAAAAGTGATTTGAATACTTAATGAGTAAATTGCTGTCATCATTTTCAGCAGAACACATCTTCTGTGCAAATCTTGCACGCTTTGACACCGGTTCCAGCAGTGTTCTGCAATAGCTAACTGAGATCTGCACACTTGATGAGCAAATCCCAGTAATTAGCACGTTCTTTATTCTTTGCCTGCGCTTTTTGCTTATCATCATTGATGCAAATCAACAATAATTTGCACGCTTCTTGCACACTTAACTTTTCAAGACAACTGTGCATGGTTTTTAAGTGTATTGTTTCTTGCTCAGTGTCATGCTCATGCAATGCTACTACTCAGGTTGCTGTGATATGCTTTTTTTTTTTGTAGTCCAAAAAATATTGCAAACAATATTGACTCATATATTCTTACCATTACGCCTGGGGAATTACACTAGCCTAAATTGCTTGGTTAGTTCCAGTAACAAACAGTCATGTGTAGGAAGGAGGAGAAAATGCAGAATACTCCCGCACCTCCTTTCTTTCTCATCAGCCAGGGTACTCCGCCTCTTAAGTGGCATAAGTGGAAAAAGTTGTTCAAGAGCCATGCAAAGGTGTGTGGTGCATCGTTGAGTGCTGAAAGGTGTCCCTTCTTCTCCACTGTTTGGGCCCAGAAGGGCAGGAGATTTTTGACCACCTTCCTCAACCCTCACAAGCTTACAGAGGATTTGAATGAATACGAGTTGTGTATCAAGAAACTTGATAATCACTTTCTACCCAAAGTCAGCACAACTCGGAAACTCTATCATTTTGCTAGGAGGCTCCAAAGTGAGGGAGAATCTGATCAGTGTTATTTCACTGAATTACGCAGGCTTGCTGCTTCTTGCAAATTTGGTGGCATGACCGAGGAGCGCATTCGGGACGAGTTTATGGTGGATTGTGTGATTGAAAAGGTGAGGGATGAACTATGGTTAAAGGATGAATCCACCTTGGGTGAAGTGTTAGTGATTGCAAAACATGTGGAGCATTCAATGGAATGTGTACAGATTATTCGAAAGGAGAAAGAGAAAGATCAGAGTATAAGTGTGGTGAAGGAGAAGGTTAAGAAATACATGGTGAAACCTGAGGATGGGGGCGGAAAAGAGTATTTGTGGCACTTAAGTGTTAGATCTGACAGAACTGGTCACCTTGTGAACGACAAAATGTGTCGAGCTTTAAAGGCTACGTGTGTGAAATGTAAAAAAAACAACAACAAAAAAAAAAAAGGACACTTTGCGGCCGCCTTTAAGATGAGACCTTTCAAACTTGAGGTCAAGGACGTTAGTGTGGATAGTGATCAAGATGATGGTGACTGATTTTGTCTGTGGTCAGACTGTGCTTCAAGTAAATGAGGAGGGGATAGTTAGATCCACTCCCGTTGACACTATCTCTGAGGATTGGGAATCAACTAATGTTCTTTTCGATTCAGAGGCAAAGATAACTATTGTTTCCAACAAACTTTATCAGAGTAAATTACAGAACCAAGTTGTCTTGTCCAAACCGGATATCCGGCTGTGTGCATATGGAGGGGAACCTATAAAACGACATGGCTAGTTCTTTGGGGTAATTGAATACAAGCAACGGTTTACATCTGGGAAGATATATGTATCTAAGAAGGGTGATAGTTTTATTAGTTGGTCACATCAGTGTGAGTTGGGTGTTCTGTTGGACCCTAGCAGTGTTACTCCTATTCGCTTGAAGGAAAAGGAGGTTTGTGTTCTGTTGATTCCGTGGGTGATGATAGCTTGGTGGAACGACTTAAGAGCGAGTCCCCCAGAGATATTCAAAGAAGAGCTGGGTTGTTTAGTCGGTTATGAACATGAAATTAGTTTAGAGTCAGATGCACAACCGGTTTGTTGTAAAGTAAGGAGTGTACCCATAGCTGTGCATGAATGTATGAAGAAATCAGAAAACTTAAGGAGAGTGGTATCATAGAGGAAGTTGAAGGCACTGAGTGGCTGGCGCCAGTGGTGGCTGCCAGGACAGTTAATGGAAGTATGCGCTTATGACTTGATTTGAGACATCTCAACGAATGTGTGATCCCCGACAGGTATCCCATGCCTAACATCACAGAGCTTGTGTTGTTGCTGGTTATGGCCACGGTGTTTAGTACCATAGACCTCAACTCAGCCTACTATCAGATTATGCTGAAAGAATCCTCCACATATGTAACCGCTTTTGTGACACTCTTTAGCACGTTCAGGTTGTCAGACTTCCCCTTCGCTTGGTCTCTGCAGCCTCTGTCTTTCAACGTGTGATGGAAAGGGCCATCAAGGGGGGTTAAAGAGTTCTGCGTCTACCAAGACGACATCTTGGTCTTTGGTAAGGACGTTAAGGAACAGGATACCTATCTAAGGGAAGTTTTGAGAAGACTGGTGGATGATAATCTTACAATTAAACCAGAAAAATGTAGGTTTGGTATACGAACCATAAATTATTTAGGCCATACCATTTCTGCAGAGGGAGTGTTTCAGAAAGTGGAGCTGGTTGATACTATTTCACATATGGGCTCGCCCGCAACACGTGAAGAATTTATGAAATTTCTAGGCATGGTTGAGTTTTACAGGAAGTTTATCAGGAATTTTGCTGACATGAGTGTCAATATGAGGCATTGCCTGAGGAACGGTGTTCAGTTTACCTGGGATGAAATCTGTGAGGAGTTTTTAGGCTTGTACCCTAAAAAGAGATCTGTCATAACAACTGATGTCAGTGAAAAAGGGCTTGGAGCAGTCCTGCAGCAAGAAGGGAGTCATGGCATGGACACTATCATGTTTATTTCACGTGGATTGTAGGACGCAGAGTCCAGATACTCAGTGATTGAAAGGGAGGCTTAAGCAGTCTTCTGGGGAGGGACGAAACTGAGAATATCTTTGGGGGGGGGGTCACAATTTTTTGGGGTTGTGGGGGAGTTTTATATAGCGCAAACTCGACCTGAAGGTGTAAGAACACGTTACATGAGCACCAGTTGCATTACAGATGGACACATTCATTTTTGTTAGGCACAGTGAAATTAAGCGATTTGCCCAGAACACAGGATACTGAGCGCACCCGTTTCATCCGGAACCGCATGGGATGGTGGAGAAACTAAACAGAGTGCTCAAAGAACCAAATGCTATGGCCAAATCCAATTCTCTCGATTGGAAGGACAAGGTGATGAGACGGATGGAAGTGTATAGGGTTACTCTGCATTGCACCGCAGGGAAAACTCCTTTTGAATTGTTTCGTGGTAGGCTCCCTAACACCTTTGTAGAGCCTGCCTGGGTCAACAACTTTGAGCCCGAGTTGGGCAAAGATGTGGGTGGACTGGCTTGACGTCAAAGAGAAGAGGAAAGGATACAACTCAGAAAGGATGGGTTTGACACTAGGAACTCAGTGAAGAAATTGAAGGTGCATGTGAGTGACTTTCTTATGGTTAAATGTCCTGGGACTGGAGGTGGCGTTAGGTTTACAAAGCCCATTCACGTTATTAAAACATTTACCAATGCTGTGAAGACCCAGGATCACCGCATATGGAATTTGAACAGAGTCATCCCGTAGAAAGGACAGTGCAAGGATAACAATGAGACAAGGTGCAACAAGGTGACGGGGACAAGATCTGGAAGAGTTGTGGGGAGACCCAAGTAATTGAAGGACTATGTTTGATAAGTTTGTTTTCCTGGATAATATACTTGTCTTTATTCAGCTCTGTTCTTTCCTAATAGGTTGTCTCTTTATGTCTATGTTTTTCTTTGTTCAGGCATGTGCCCTGCGGAGTCACCACCGTTGTGCAGTACATGCTTGTACATACAGTATCAACACTATGTACAGTCTAGGTTTGCCCATGCAATTCTTCGTCTTGCATATTATAGTGTTAAGTTGTTCTCATTTTGTTTGGGTAATTGGTTGTTGAGAAAGGGAGGTGTGTGGTAGCTTAGCATTATCGTGGTGGAGTCTTGAGATATTATCACAGAGGAGTCTTGGGATACTATGATGTCACCTGGTATGTGGTCACGCAAGGTGATGGAATGTGTTTGTATTGAAATGACAAGAGCAGTTGTGCTGGAGGGTGGCTGAAGGATGGATGGGGATTTCCTTTGGATTAAGATAGCCTGTTTTGGCAAAACTGCGACCCCTGTGTCTCTTTTGGCCGGGTTGCTTTCTTGAATTGTCACAATACCTTTATGAATTAAAAACCACTAAGGCTAGAGGCAGTGTGAAGTATCATGAAAATATATAGAGGGTTTCTAAACCATATCTGCTTTATATCACAGAATATCTATTAAGCTGCATGTCTTTATTATTTGAAAAAATGTAAGGTTATATGAGCATTCAATGCTCGCTAAAGGGTTAATAAGAAATTGAAACTAATTTTACAGTAATGTTAATACTGTATTATATAGAATCACAATAAAATAATATATGCATGTATTTCATTTGAAGGAGCTTCAATTTACTGAAAAGCACTCAGCATGGTGATTTGTATTTTAATATAACTTGTTGTTATAATAAACATCCTTGAAGGATGGGTCTCTTATTTATTAGGCCCATTAAAGAAATCGACAAGTTCATGTGTTGCTTTTAAAATTGTATTTAGTTTGCCCTGGAATGCTGGGAAAGTGTATATTTCCATGACTAAAACATAAACCCAACCTTTCTTCTGAGTTTTTGTATAGTGTAAACTAGACCCAACAACGGTGACAAAGCACTGAACACGAAGGTAGTAGCTTCCACAAAGTTGACATGAAAAGAGAACATTCAATAAAAAGATATAAAATTCAGATCAAAGATGCAGAAAAATACAGCTGATCATTGGTCTCATTAAATTAAATCAACGGAGCAGAGGCATTTCATATCTGCAAAGAGGATATGTTTAAGCTATTTCTAAATGAGGCAACGTATAGTGTGCATTCCAGACCAATGAGCATTTCCAGAGAAGATTTCTTTGAAAGGGAACTTCCTGAAAGATAAACAGCGAACCCAAACATACACAACAAGTGCGTATGTGACGCACCTCCCCCAAAGGAGGAAACAAAAGTTTCTCACACAAGTGTCCCACAGAAAGTCCAAAAACTTGGAGTATTACACTCCAATGGTGTGCAACAACACCGCTCCCGCCGTTTCTACAGAGCAGTCTTCACGACCAAAGTACAATTTATCACAACAGTGGGTTGCACCACCAAACTCAAGATCCAAAGAATAATTTGGTCCATCCCATGTTGATATTATTAAATTTCTTTATTCTTTTTTGGTAAAAAAACGCCAAGCAGCACTGTTGTGATAACTTGGAAGGGTTTTGTTTACGAGACCCCCTCATACTACCATGAGTTGAGTTTAAATGCAAGATACTTTGGTGTAATAAAGTTGAGAGCCTACTTAGGTAACGCACGTCATCTCGAAAGAGACATAAGATGCCAGTGATAGCACTTCAGAAAGGCAATAACTAGAGTAATGTCAATTGTTAGAACCCTATACATTGCACGTTGCCGAGGTGTAAAGTTGTCTTGAGGGGGCCTAGCCACAAGCCGACCCAGTAGTGCTGACTCTCACAGTTGTGGATATAATGGTAGATGGCAGGTTTATGAGCTGGTTGGTAGGCAAGTAGGACTACATCACTATTCTGTCTAGATGGCCCTGCGCCAACACTGAAAATAGGGGCATGATTTAAAGCCGTTTTTCAACAAGTAAATCGAAATACATTTTTCAGACATAGACTATTCCTGTTAATCATCATCCTTCATACGCCGACGTAGTCAAGTTAGAAATAAATAAAATCATTTCAGTACATACAAGACAATTTAAATTTGAACCATGGTAATTGTGGTTTTATGTTAAAATTGCACAGGCGGATTAAACAAGAACACCACAGAGAAGTTGTTTACACATGACCTGAAACACTTGAGATCTTTGCACGCTTCCTGTGTTAACATAACTTTCTAGTCGTCCATGTGCGATACTAACTTTTTTCGTAGCCACAATGTATAAGGTATATCCCCATTCTTGGACATTTACTGGTTGTGATCGGTACCTTTGCGCAGCTCCCGATGCCAGACAGTAACGATGGGCCCCGCGTGCTTGCGGTGGTGGATAAGCCAGAGGGACAGGGTCTGTACACTTTGCTGCGAGTTGCTGAGCTCCATCAGCTTCTTCTCCAGCGCCGACTCCGAGAAGGAGGACATGGCTGTCTGTGAAACGGACCCTTCTCCAGATTTCTTTTGAAGCGTCCAATGTTTGATACCGAAATCCGTTAATACTCCTTACTCCTTCAACGGCCACCTTACCTCCCGTGCTTACTACAAGCAGGCCCGGACCTTGGGCACCTAGGTGAAATCACCCTATCACGGAGAGGGATACACATACTATTAGTGAAGTGGAAGCATCAGCGCCTTCGATAGGTTGCGTGAACGCTTGACATTTGGATTGGCTCGAGGAACTGTGGTTGTTCATTGGCTTAGGGGCCCTCTAACACTGAACGGTGCTTAAGATTGGTTCCTGGACCTTGCATGTTCAATCACAAACACAGAATTTTCCCACACTTCCTCGCCTTGATTAGTTGGTTTGCACGCTCATTGGGTCTTTTGCAAGTCCCGTTCAGTCGACTACTGTCGGGAATGAAGCAGGTGGAACTCCCCTTTGATCCGTAGGGGTCTAAATGTTGGTGAGTGGACATTTTGTCAAAACTATGCCCCAATTCTGACTGGACTCCGATTTTCATAGGTTTGTGCAACACTATGTACTGCCGAAAGCCACCCGGCCTGAAAGTGCAACACGGAACGTCATATCCTGTGGCGTCTGTTAAAACCAACCCCCCCCCCCCCCCTTTTACGGGTTCGTTTAGCTATGGGGTTCTTTTTTGAGTAGGTATTAGGTGCGTGTACGTTTACCTAAAGACTTGTACGTTTCAGTGTGCAGCACGATAACGAAACTGCCATATAAGTTTCCTACTCTATCAGATTACATGGGAGATCTAACTGTCAGAGGGTGCAACTTACAATACACTTTCTTCGGGTTCGAGGGTAGTCATACAAATGTGGTTTGTTACGAACGTGCTCTGCTGTTTCTATTTCTTACTCTTCGTTCGAAAGAATACTCTCAGAAATATACCTATGCTTCCAAACATCCCATTAAACTGAACGGTAGGCATTCATTTCCTAGCACCAGAATGGATAACTATCCACGCACATAGACGCTTTGTACACGTGTGTTTATCCGGAAGCGTTTTTGGAGAAGCCCGGGTGTAGGGGCGTTATGAATGACGTAACGCATTTTTAGGTTTTTTTTGTTCTAAATTCCCCTTCTGTAAATCAGCCCATTTGAAAAGACATAAGTTGGCTGGAGATTGAGTTTATGGAGTATGATTTATATTAATACTGTATTTGAGTTCTAATCTCTTTACCACTTCCCGGAGTAAGATTTGGCTGCTCTCTAGTCCAACTTTTGAGAGGCAAGTTTAGAAATTCAATGTCTGATATTCAAATGGAGTAAAATAGTTTTCAAACACCAACAGTAAATAACTATGTTCCACACATGCTGTCCAGTCATCACCTACTGACATAGCACCTGGTCCATTGAGTCAGTGGTCGAAGTGCATTGAAGAAAGTATGGGAACTGTGATGCTGGTCGCCAAGCGGGCAGGGTGAGTGAGCATGGGGGCGGAATCAAAGGTGTGGCTAAAAAATGTATTCTGTATCTTTTCAGGTCCTTCACCTTCAGGTAACTACATATAAAATAAGGCACAACTTAAATGAAAAAATAAATGCAAGTTAAGTTAATCAGTGGATCATGCATTATGAAACATCTATTAGTTAATGCACTGCACAGGTCTGTGTCAGTAACCAAAGAGCCACAGAATGAAAAATTTCCTAGCTATCGTTAAAGGAAAGTTTTGATGCTATTAAGGACTCTGAGGCGAGGATTATGCTATTCTTTCTTCACTTTATTGAATAGCAGCCTTTCAAAGTAAAACACAACAAACTATAATTCCCATAAACCCTGGGAATGTTAAGAGAAACAACAATAGAGTCCAACAGGTAGATTGTCCTTTCGCTTTCCACCAATCAGGGGACTCCAGCCGGATCATAGTCCCTTCCTTCTCTTTCGTTGCGTGAGAGTCTTGTTTGCCTGCGTCCGTTCCTGCGGGTGGGGTTCGACCTCATGGCAGCCAAACTTGATGCCATACATGGGTGTCTGATTCCCATCAGGGACCACTTTCAGTCCCTAACGGACACCCACAGTCCGCTCCATGCTCTCCAGCGATCCATGGCTGACATCGCTGGAGTCATGATACTGAGACAAGAAAAACTGTCCAGTCAGAGTGGCTCCTGCAAACAAATGACATGTTTTAAGACACAGCCATGGCTATGGATTAGTCCTGCAAGAAAAGATTACGCAATCTTGTATCCTTTGGCAATGACACAGTTACCAGAAAATATATGTTAGATGTATAATCAAAGCATTACTTACTCCACAATGAGGGTGAGGAGGTTTCATATATAGGTGAACCTTGGGTGGGATAATCCTCGCCTCCGAGTCCTTAATAGAATTGAAACTTTACGTTACGATCGCTAGGAATTTTTTTATTCTATGTCAGGACCGGAGGCGAGGATTATGCTAGTTTAAAGCTTACTTACCACCAAGTGGGCCATCTGCAGAACTGGTTTAAAGTAAAACCGTTTGAAGGTAGAGTCCGAAGACCAGTCTGCAGCGTTAAGGATATCTTCCAGACGAGCCCCTAAGGAAAATGCTTTAGAAGCCATCGCCCCCCTGGTAGAGTGAGCTCCAAACAACCGCAGGTCAATGCCCGCCTCCTGCATCGCCCAACGTACCCACCGGGCAATCATGGGAGAGGAAACAGCTCTGTGGTTTCCGCAGGGCGATGAGAAGTTGTTGTTCGCCCGGAGGGCAGAATTCCTCCGACATCTCTTCGTAGGCCTTGAGGCAGGACACCACACACAACTTGGGGGAATCCGGGAAGGCCGGATACAAGATGGATTTCGTTCCACACTTTGTCCGTCTACGGATAGTGAAAGTGACCCCGGAGGAGAAAAGATTCTTTAGGAGACATCCAGATCCCTGATGTCCGAAACTCGCCTACAAGAAATCAGGCAAAGGATCATAGCTAGTTTTGCCGAAAGTTCCTTTCGAGAGAGGAATCTATTCGGTTGCCAAGAAAGGAAAAGGTTGAGCACCTGGTTCACGAAACTATGCTCCCCCACCGGGGATCCATCCACAGCTACATGACCTGCCAATATGGCGGATCTGAACGTATTGATGGAGCTGTAAGCCAAACCTTCCTCGGCCAAAGAAGCCAAAAAAATTCAAAATATGAGTTACATCTGCTGCCACAAGATCGAGATCCCGTCGCAAACACCAACGAGACCAACGTCTCCATCTGGATTTGTAACGTTTAACTGTACTGTTCGACCAGGCCTTGGACATGAACTTCTCAGCTGCTCCCGAAAGGCCTGGGCCCGACCATCGTCCCCTGTAATCCGCCACACCATAAGGGCTAGAGACCCTTGCAAGATGAGCGGATGAGGCTGCTGAGCCGGATTGAGAAGGAGTGCTGGGAATAGGGGGACAGGGATTGAAGAATCCCAAGAAAGTTCCAGACAAACCAGAAACCAGACTTGCGATCTCCAAATCGGGGTGCTCATCACCACGTCCGCTGCTTGTCGCCGAACCAGGGCCGAGGCCCTGGTGATCATTGCAAACGGTGGAAAGGCATAGCCCTGTTCCTCCTTCCAGTTCTGGAGGAATGTGTCTGTGCTCTCCGCCAGGGGATCCGGCCTCCAACTGAAGAACCTGGGCAGTTGGTAGTCCAGGCAGGAGGCGAAGAGATCCACAGAGAAAGGACCCCCATTTGTATTGGAGGTCCGTAAACACACCCGCATGCAGCTTCCACAGGCTCACATCGTGGAAGTGATGTGAGTGGAAATCTGCTGCTTGATTGTCCTGACCGGGCAGGTACTCCCCGTGACTGAGATCTCTACTTCCAGGCAATATTGCCAAAAGGTGGTGGCAAGGTCGGAGAGAGCTTTCGAATGCGTGCCTCCCAAGTGATTTATGTATCATACCGCTTACACATTGTCCATCTTGAGGAGGACACAGGATTAGATCAAGTCTTGTGTCCAGCACTGGATTGCAAAAGAGCCCGCCAGAAGCTCCAAGCAATTCATATGTAACAGTTGTTCTAGAGGTGACCACACACCTCCCATGGTGAAATCGCCCCACCTCGCTCCCCAGCCTAGTCTGCTGGCGTCAGACTCTATGACAATATCTGGTGCGGAACCGAAAATTGCCCGACCGTTCCAAGCCTCCGTGTCGGCGAGCCACCAAGTGAGTTCTTCCCTGGCCTCCGCTGTCAACACCACCTTCTACGAGTACGAGAGACCTCTGCAAAGGTGGACGGCCTTCATGCGCTGAAGGGCACGGTAGTGCAATGGCCCTGGAAAGATGGCCTGGATCGACGAGGACAAGAGCCCCACAATGCAAGCCAACTGTTTGAGGGAGATGCGCGGCTTCGCGAGTGCCCGTCGGATCTCGTGGCGGATTTTCGTCACCTTCCTAGAAGGGAGGCTGAGAGTAGTATCAACGGAGTCAATTGAGAAACCTAGAAAAGTCACCTTCTGGGAGGGAACTAGGGTGGATTTTGCTTTGTTGATCACGTAGCCCAAGCCTTGCAGGAGGTCGACCGCTGCCTGGAGTTGCCGGGGGCACTGGGCCATCATCAGAATATCGTCCAGATAGGTGATGAGTCTCATCCCCTGCGGTCGCAGGCGCTCCATCACTGGCTGGAGGACCTTGGTGAAATACCATGGGGCTGAGGATAGTCCGAAGGGGAGAGTGGTGAATTCGTAGGTCCTGCCGTCCCAGGAGAACGGTAGGAACCTCCTTTGGGGGGTGGGGGGAGATAGGAACTAAGAGGTAGGCGTCCTTGAGGTCCAGATGCGCCATCCAATCCTGTGATATCCCGGAGGAGGTGGATACCCTCCATTTTGAAGGGACGAATAATTAGCCACTTGTTGAATTCGCGCAGATTGATGACCGGGCGCTGACCACTGTCCGCCTTGTCCACTAGAAAGAGGTTACTGATAAACCCCCTGGGGTGAGGAAGGGTTCGGGAGAGCGCTCCCTTGGCTAGGAGAGACTGCACCTCCTGGGATACCAGGGCTGAGTCCGCCGCAGAGAAGCGGATGGGCAGTGGGGTTACGGGCTGGATGGGATTCCCATAGAATTCTATCCGGAAACCCTGAATCGTCTGGAGAACCCAGGCGTCCCCCGTGATAGAAGTCCAGGCCTGGAAAAAATTCACCAGACGGCCCCCTACTTTTAGACGGGAAGAAGGCATGACACTCATCGGAGTTGTTGGAGGTGCGGGCGCCTCTGGCCCCTCTGTGCTTGCCACGCAGTCCTCTGGTGGGATAGAAATTCCCAAATCTTGCCTGGTCCTGGTATTTGCCTTGGTGGGAGCCTTGTCCTCTGGGAGTATATTGGTTAGGGCGGCCGGTTGAGCTGCCCCTTCCTCGACTGGCCCCCTGGAAAACCTGGGAGTGAAACACCTTTTTAATAGAGGACTGGGCCTTATCTAGGGAGGTAAAGGTGTTCACAAACTTCCTCAGTTTTTAGGTCTCGCCTAGGCAGCGCATGCGCTGTCTCGTTGAGATATGCAGTATACAGTATAGCGTGGAGTGGAAGCTTCATGGAAGCTCCGCCCACTCTCCGCCTTTTTTAGGTCTCGCCTAGCGACGCAGCGTGAAGCGCTGTCGCTAGCGAGATCTATTGTTGTCGACTTTAGTTTGGAAGGGGGACAAGACATGTGCACGCGTATGGCAAGACAGGAGATGTGCACGCGTACGGCTCGCGGCGTTCTCACAACTCCTGCTCGCACCATACGCGTGCACATCTCCTGTCTGTGCGCGCCGCGCTTACGTGAACACGTGTGGACAGCTTGTTTGTCGTCGACTTGGTCAGGAGATGTGCACGCTCACGGCGTCTCTTTCAGACAGCCGATGTGCACGCTCATGCCGTCTCTTCCAGATAGCGCCCGGACAGCCCATGTGCACGCTCACGGCGTCTCTTTCACCGTGCGCCTGGACAGCCGAGGTGCACGCTCACGGCGTCTTTTTCAGCTTCAGGAATTGTTCCTCTATCCCCCTGCACCGCGGACCCTGCGGCAGCGCCAGGCCGCCTCCCCTCCTCCATGGCGGGCTGGAAGAATGGCTTGGTGCAGGAGAAGTACCGGCTGGTGGTGGTAGGAGGCGGCGGCGTAGGCAAGTCTGCGCTCACCATTCAGTTTATCCAGGTGGGTGCAGTATGTCTGGCATGCACAGCTCGTCTCTGCCCCGCCCTCCTTACTCACGCCGGCTGCAGACTGTCCTTCATTCACCCAGACGCTGAGCCCCTGCTCCCCGGCCTCTGCTCGGCCCCTCTTACCCGGGCTTGTTTTTTTTATCTTCAACTTTACGCGACCTCGGACCCTCCCGCACCATTGGATTTCTGGTAAACTAAACTTATTTTTTGTCACGACGAACATCATCTTTATTTATGAACATGAGTATTTCTTTTTTTCTTCACTCTTTTAAAATTTGCATCATACTGTTTAAGCATTCAGGAGTACACCACAGTCAAGTGGAATACAAGGGTATTGTTTAGTTTATTCCAAATCTCACGGTTTCTCAAAATAAACCCTAAAGTAATGATTATTCATTAGGGTAACCTGTATTCACTAAGGGCCACAATTTAAGCTCCCTGGTGGCTCAATCTTGTCTAAAAAACCTGAGATTAATTAGTAAACACCGCAATACCATAGCGCCCGCAATCAGGTCACTTTCCCTTCGAGAACGTTATTCCTATGTTGATGTGTAACGAGGATGATGCGCATTATATTCGGCGTCTTGAACGCGGTTGCAGCGAGAACATAATATCCACACAAGTCTATTGCATTGAACGGCAGGAAGTTATGCAGTTTTAACACGATTGGGGTGAGCATTTTGGCCGTATTCTACACAGTTGGCAAACAGAAGCAGCGGTGTTTAGATTTTTTTACCGAACATTATAGAAACAGGATTTTCTATATCTTTGTTTACAGTTTCACGCATTTGTGATTAGTACATCTATAATGGTCGTTAATAGCAGGTACGTCCTTATAAGTGATAAATATTCCGTGAAGGGAAAGCGGAACCTTTTCTTTTATTTCCCCTGATTGTCAGTTAACATTTGCAGACCCTACACTGAAGAGAGTTCAACCAGAATATTTATATACGGAGAGAGCGTTACACAACCATATTGTGTTGTAAGTACTGATCGTCATAGTCAGATTCTCACTTTCAGTCTCGAGCACGAGAGACATTGCAAATAGTGCTCACCACTCCATAGTGTGCGCCCTGCCCCCGCGAACCCAGCACCAAACTAAATTAGCAAAGCCAGTAAGCCACAAAGGTGCAACCAGTTGACTTTCACAATGCTTGTTTTTTGGGGAGAGGGCGGCAGAAGGAGTCTGACCTGACCACTTTAGTTAATCAGACCTCATGTCAAAAGCTCTTCAAAATAGTACAATAACAGGCCTTAAAAAATCATAAAAATTACTAGACATGTACGTAATGTGACTTGAATAATGTGCTTGACCTAACCCTAATACACTTGACCCATAAATTGGCCTTCAGTTGTATGATCCTATGCCAATATTTTTTATTTTAGAATCGCCTTTCTTCTTTTTCACATGAGGGCATCTTAATGTGCAAATTCAGCATGTTTGTGTACAAAAAACATTTGATACAATAGATTAAACCTTTACTCCATGTATAACAAGAATCTAGCCCACATATGGGTACACATGACCCCTAACTTGCCTCTTAGTTCTCTAATGGCATTGTCATCTGGATGGTGGCAGAAATATTTCTCAGTTAATGTTTAAAAGCTCTTACTACTAATAAATATAATACCAAAGCATGATGTGTAGCACACGGTCATTTACAGACCTCACACTTTCCACTGAAATGGGCACAAACTTTGCTTTGACATGAAGTTTTACTGATGAAACTGTATATCGCACAAACTGTGGGTGGAAATCGGGTTTCAGCAAATATTTATAATTTGCGCATCACCAGTAAAGTGTTCCAATTTGTTTGTATCCTAATATTTCTTTCTATCTGTCAATTTGGACCATAAAAGCACATGTATGAAAAAGATCAATTTCATTACAGGAGCAGTTCAAATAGTATATGCAGCACAAATATTAAAATACACAACTATAACAGCTTGGGATTATTCAATATCAAATCTGAAAATCCCAAGACCATAATTAATACACAAATGATTCGACGTCTTGAATCTGATGACTGTCAAGGACATTGCATTTTGTGAATGGTTACATTGCGCCATTTGTGTTCCCAGAAAGTTTTGGTAGTGAAGCATCAAGTTGTCTTGTAACACTTCAGGAGCAACATAATGTGCAGGTTGTAATTGCTACCGACTGTATTTTTAGGTTGAGCCCGGGCAGCGCATGCGCAGCTCTGCGGGGCATGCTGTATTAGAGTATGGACTTGAAGTTTATTTGTCATTGTCCTTCATAAATGCTGGCTTCTGATTTGTTAATAGGCTTCCTAAGTCCCTTCTTAGTACCGCTTTGTCTTCATTTGTAACCTCCATGAGGACTGGCCCTTTTATTTCTGTTTTTACACGGTGTGTCTTATTGAGTCTGTAAGCACTATTTACTTTAATGAGTTTCTCCCACTGAAGGCACGCCATGCTTTCCTGCAACATCCAGTGCGCTTTCACTCAACTAGCAGCCCGGGACAATGGCGGCTGCTCCCTTTAAATGAAATAGGTCTTGCATTTGCAAGAATTTGAGCTATTGGCATTGTAAATGACTGCTTTTTATTTATGTGTTAGTTATCAAAACAGACAAATAAAAGGCATGGTCATTTACAATGCCAATCACTTAAACTTTCGCAAATGCGAGACCTATTGCATTGCAAATGCTTGTTTTTAATTGGCTTTTGTCTTAAATACTGTCTTCCGATTGGTTTGAGGCTTGTTAGTCCCTCCTCATAAAGGCCATGTCGTCATTTGTGTCCTTCCACGGCTACTGGCCCCTTTACTGCCAAAACTATTTGGTTCCCGTGCCTTCCCCCGTCCCCTCCCGCAGTCCTTAACTTCTCGGACCACCACCACCCCCCCCACACTCCTGTTCGTGCCTTTTTGCCCGCCCGTACTCCATTTTAAAATGCAATAGGACTCGCGTAAATGCGAGTTCTATTGCATTGCAAATGCTTGTTTTTTAAATAGTGCCTTATATAGTACGCATGCGCGCCAAAAGTGCAACGTGCTTTGTTTATATTCAGCGCGCGCTGACGCTTCCTCTTCTGCCGGTGCGTCTGTGCGCGCCAGCCCCGGGTTGTTGTTGGGATAGGTCCGCCTTGCTCCATCTCCAGTCACCGACACACACCAGTTGCCAAGGAGACGGCCGCGTGGCAACCGGCTCTCGGAGGCTGGAAGCCATGTGCTGCTGGCTGAGCCGCTCTCACTCTCCTGCCGGCTTCATGCTCGCTAGATGGTGTGCGAGCCGCCCGAGCACACATGCAGTCCTCCTGAGCGTGTGCACGCTGTGCGGCGAGCTGCTGTGTGGAGCCGCTGGCAGCCGCTGGAAACCGCTAGAAGGGAAGATCTTCACTGCTGCAGCTGGAGAGAAGCATCGCTGCTGCTGGGGGCGGGGCTGCTGCTGCAGCTGGCTGCTGCTTTCGCCAATCAGTTCGTGAAGCAAGGAGACACGGCCATGCTTAGGTAGGAACTCTGCCTCAAACCCCTTCTTTCCTGCACTGAGTAGGAAATAAACCTAGCAAGGCTTGCTTATTTACTGCGTGTCTCACAGAGTGTGAAATAGGATGAGTCTCCTTGCTGGCAGTGCGGAGTTAAGCACTTGTAGCAGGACAGGCGCGTATTGGCGCATATCACCCACCCTCGTTTCTTGAACTGTGAGACTGAAGTGTGATAACCAGTTATTGATCAACAGCAGTGCACTTTCCAGTGAGTCCACTTCAACCTACCCTATGTGTTTTAGGCAATTCTGAGTTGTAGCGTAATTTGCTACTGGGGCGATTGGTGATTCTCAGCTGTTTTCACGCGCACATCTCTTTTCAGTAAGTGTCTCACCCGCACTACGTATCCCCTCTCTGCCCTTCCCCTCAAGAGACGCACTTTGACACATTGTATCCGCCAGAAGTGCGATGTCGCTCTGACTGTGGCACTGCACAAGTCCTTGCAGCGCGTCATCTCACCACACACAGTACAGAAGCACATCAGACTGCAGGCTGCCATCACCATCACACTAAGGCACGTTTGAGAGTGGGTGGATTCAAACATTGTTGTTTGTTATCCCCACGAAAACACATTGCAGCCTCGTGGAGGTATGGCAAATGTCTGCACCGCTTCAGGGCGTGAAATAAGGGCGTGGCTTTGCTCACAAGGGTGTGGTGGTGTGTGTGTGTGTGGAGGGGGGTTGCATGGAAAAAACACCACCCTCTCTTTAATTGCTTAAACGCATGTCTACATTGGCATCAGGAAACAGCGCCCATGAGTATTAACTGGAGAAAGGATGCTCATGCCCTGGATAGAGGTGCAGCACAAGGCAGAATGGCATAGTGCGTGGATTATTGCACCTTCAAACAGGGGGCAACCAACTCACCACCACCACCCCACTGAAGCACACGTACACTTTCGAACTTTCTCTTTGGAAATTGGAACAGGGACGTTACTATCACAGGTGCAGCATGTGCAGTGGCACCTGGCACTCAGGTGCATATCGGGGCCCACTGCACTCCCAAAATAGCTATTTTTAACCATCAAAAGAGCGGATGGGGCACATTTTCCTTACTTGCATTTTGGCCCATTGTACCTTTGCTACGCCACTGTTTTGCAAGTTTGCACGGGGTTATAATTCGAAGATGCATGCTAATTTAAACATGACCGTGGTTGGGTATGTGCAGAGAACATATGGCCAGAAGATAACATTCAAATATAATATTGTCTGCCCTGGTGAGGAGTGCGTTTACTTGTGCACTCCAAGCACCGTCGTATAGCTCCTCCCATATACTAACATTGCTAGCCTCAAATCACTACAGATTAGAACGCTGTAATCCGGGTAATGGTAGAATCCAATTCTGCATCATGCTATAAGAGGCAGCGATTATCTTCTTAAAAGGGATCCTTCTTCCCTGGAAGAAGCTGCAGTCCCTGCTGTCAGCAGTGCTTTATCAACGCACTACTTCCTGAGAAATGCGTGGCCATACATTGCACCCTATGGGTTCCCCATTCATGCCCGGTGTATTTGCTAGCGATCGCCTATATAAATGCGCCTGGCTCTGAGGTGGACTTAAGTATCTGCATCGCCGATAAGTGCACAGTAATGTCGCGCGAGTGTCTTAGGTGAGCAAGCCTCTGTGTCGGCAGTAGCGTTTTGCGGAGTCCCTGTGATTGACAACTGTCCTCTCTGCCTCTGGAGAGTGTAATTTATAGCGTCGTGTGTGTAACTTAATCATACACACTCCAGTGTATTCATGAATATATGTAAACAACCCTCTAGAGACGAGTGCTTTTTGTGTTTTTTCTTCTCCACAAAATGCTAGGCATAGTGACCACTGAAGCATGACTAGTGGAGCCATTACCGTTCTTAGTCTAACTTATTTGTAGACACTGCCCTGTTCAGCTGTCCAAATCCATATACTCACTTGCCTGTGTAGCCTGATTCATGTGTACACTGCACTCTGTGGTCTAATCCATATGCTCCCTTTTCATCCCCGGCTGC
The DNA here is from genome assembly GCA_963921515.1 of Calotriton arnoldi. Taxonomy (NCBI): domain Eukaryota; kingdom Metazoa; phylum Chordata; class Amphibia; order Caudata; family Salamandridae; genus Calotriton; species Calotriton arnoldi. The sequence continues at coordinate 100,521 of CAWUFW010012088.1, forward strand.
TTCACCTACTGAACACAGTGCCCGGTGTATTTATGAATTTGACACATTGACCGCTTCTGGCTTGCTCAATACTGCTTAGATCAGCCTGCCTTAGGCTCCATATCGTATGCACAGTTTCATCTTCAGCCTGCCTGCCCTGGGTGTACACTGCCCTTTACGTTTTGGCCCTTCTACTTAGATTCGTATGCAGTGTGACCAATGTACAGGGCTTATCCTGTACAGCTTGTTTTGTTTCCTCCCACTACAAACCAAAACACACGGGTAAAACACATTGTCATTTACAACCCCCAATAGCTCAAACTTACAAATGCGAGACCAATTTGCATTGCAAATGCTTGTTTAATGAAGAGGTTGCTGAACAGGCCGCCCTGCGCCACCGAACCCGAGTCCGCCAGATCCCCAAGTTTGGGGTCCACCTCGATCAACAAGGACCTGCGCCGTTCAGTGGACAGGGCGCAGTCGGTGTTGCCCAAGAAAACCACAGAGCGTTGCGCCCATGAGGACAGGGTACCTGAGGAGTTGAGGGAGCCCGAAGCTTTCGCCTCCTCCGCCATGTCCAAAATCTTTGTGAGTGGGCCCAGAGTGTCCAGCAGCTTGTCCTGGCAGGTCCGCCAAGACCTATCGATCCCTTTCTTAGGATCCTTAACAAACTTTTGTAAGAGGGTGGCCATTCGTGGTCAATATCGGGTGTCAGGGCCACCTTGCCCTCCAAGGATGGGCGGAGACATTCCGCCCTGAGGCAATTGCGGGCAGCCTTCTCGAGAGGCTTCCGAATGCGGCTCGCCACATATTGCACTACCTTGTCTGAGGGAGCACATTCGGAAGTCCTCGGGTGAAGGATATCATCTGGGCCCAGCATGTCCCCACATAGACCCTGGTCGGAATGAGCAGTAGGAGGGGGAGGGGGGGGGGGTTGCGATGAGGGAAGCCAGGGCCGGGAGGGGCCTGCGTCATCGTCTGTGTCCCTGTGATCCCCGTCCGTGGGGTCTGAGGGGAGCCTTGGGGGAACAGAGCTGGCCAAAAATGCCTGCTTAAGCCTGGCGAAAGCGTCCAGATCTACCCCTGCATCGCGGGAGCGCTTCGGTGGCGGCAGTTGTACGTCAGGAGGGGGAGGTGCATTGGGCAGCGTTGGGGTTGTGGAACCCGGGATGGCCCCTGACAGTTTGTCGCAAACTTATGCGATCTGGCGCGAAAGGCGCTCTTCCAGAGGGGCCATAGCCCTATGAATTGATGCGTCCACCGCATCATAAAACTCATCATCCCATGGAAGTGCTCCAAGAGAATCCTCCTCCACCCCTTGGTCCTCAATATAGGGCTCCACGTGGGAGATATGCCTTGCTGCTTGGAGGGTAGTGCACTGCGGCGTGCTACAGCTAGCAGATGAGCACGAGCTGGCCTGGCAGAAGTATGCCTTAAGTGGGGGGCTGGGTGTCAGCCTAAGTACACTGAGGGCGTGCCTCGCTATTTAATGTGGCCGTAGCACGGGACCCTGCAGCCCTGGTGCAAAGATTATGGGGTGACACGTCTGGGAGTTGGTCCCAGCAGGACAGCGCCTGCATACTACTGCCTCCCTTTTGGGACCGTTGAGAGTACTCAAACTGGAGCGTGAAGGAGACAGAGAGTACTCCAATACATACCCCGAAAGGACGTAGAACCAAATCACTGCCACTAGGCAATACGGACCCGCACACGCGGGCATAACCTCTCCAGACAGACAAGGCTCACAGCATCGCTGCAGCTCTGATTCAGGAATGCGCAGTATGTGTGGAATGCGTAGCGCGCGCCGCGGCTGAGTAGCGCCAATCAGGCGCCCTCTGGCGGCGGGAGGACCACACTGCCGAGCCTGCACCAAATTCGGCCGCGAAGGAGCCGAAAACACTCCCGCGGCCAGACACGGCCCCCGAGCGGGAGGACACAAGAGTTAACACTGCGTTAGAGAGCGGTCCGCATATACAGAAAACAGAACAGAGCACAAAGCTTTCATTAGGAACACGCGTTCATATCGCGTTAATATGCAGTTTAAGTAAACTCGAGCAATTCAAGCAGATAAAACGAATTATACCACAAACATGAGGGAATGTACAATATCCACTTATCTCAAGCTTCCGAGCAGCGAAGAAAGAGGAGGAAGGGCCATTGACAAGGGACTATGATCCGGCTGGAGCCCCCTGATTGGGGGAAAGCGAAAGGACAATCTACCTGTTGGACTCTATTGTTGTTTCTCTTAACATTCCCAGGGTTTATGGGAATTATAGTTTATTGCGTTTTACTTTGAAAGGCTGCTATTCAATAAAGTGAAGAAAGAATAGCATAATCTTCTCCTCCGGTCCTGACATAGAATTGAAACCTAGTTTATGCAGTGGAAAATAGTGACTTGTGTATGTTTAGTGCTACGCGGTCACAGTCTTTGACAGAAGGCATTGTGACTATGTAAGTCATTCTTTTAAATTTGCATTATTCACAATATGAGCTAGTTAGTGACAAAATGCGCAAAAAGGTTTGAGATCAAGTGCTTGCAAAATTTAGATTTTAGTAATACCTAAACTGTACATACTGCTTTTTGTAGGATTGTGAATTAAAGGGACACACTTCACAGTTCAGCTAGTAACTTCCTTTCAATACCACTCAAAAAACAATAAACCTGTGTCATCGGGGAGCTTCAAGTGATTCCATCAATTACAAAACCAATACCGGCTTCCAGGTACCCTTTAGATTTGCAGATTAAACAGTTGTGCCTATTTACGTTTGTTTCAGGCAAGCAGGCACCCTGGCAGGAAGGCTTGTTTAGCTGTCTTTCCCTTCCTCGGTTTTACAGTGCAGTGCCTTAAACTTCAGTTGAAACATTTCAACTCTCGGAATTAACTGTCCCAGGACGATTCTCTTTTCACAGAGTAGGGAAACCTATTTCCTTAAATTAGAACAGTATGGGCACGTTGTGTCCCTCAGATCCCGTCCACTTCCATCATTGCAGTGAGTACATTTTAGTAGTAAAACGAGAATAATTCTAATCTCAGCTTTACCAGTTTACTGGAAATATGCTTGAAGTGAACTCTCTAAACCTGGGCATGGCCCACAACATAGTGTTATTTCAGAAGTGCAGGCCATTGCCATCAGAATATTTGCCACTCTAGTTATGGTCTGTTAGACTAGTTGGAAATGTAGAACCACAAGACTTGGTTTTTAATCCCATCCTCCCATTTGGGCAAATTGTGTGCCCTTAGGCAATCACTTTAGCAAGATTAAGACTATTATGAACCAATGTAAAAGATGCTAGTAACCATGTGCTTAAAAAAATGGACTGGATATTAACTGTAGGAGAGGGTACGTGCCAGTCTCATGGTATATTCACTAAAATGCAGCCACAAGTAGCAGTGTGCTCTAGGCTCGGTTCTACTATTTAACAAACTGTTGGATCATGGGAAAATCATACTCTCCCTGTAACAATGTTCACCTTTCCGACCCTGTGTCAGAACTTTGAAGTCAACTTAATGGAAGAAATAAAGACCAAGGGTGTTAGACCTGGCACCATTGGCGTGGGTCTCCCTTCCATTTTTCGCTGTTGTCTCCTCTGTTTTTACTGGTGTTAGATGCTCTGGGCGCTGTGCCACTGCCATTCAGCGTCACAGCGCGAATGCTCCCTGTGTAAATATGTCTATGTGAATTGGTATATCCCTGATTGGCTTATTTGGTTTACCTGTTAGTCCCTAGTAGTGTGGCCTATGTGTGCCCAGGGCTGGTAAACCAAATGCTGCTGGTGGGCCTGCAGCACTGATGTGTGCCACCCACAGAAGCAGCTTGTAAAGTGTGTCTCAGACCTGCCACTGCAGTGTCTGTGTGCAGTCCAGAACTGCCATCTTGGCTGTGAAGTGCACCCACGTCCCAGCCCCTGAACCTTCCCTTGGCATCCTGTAAGTCACCCCTATGGTAGGGTGCATTGTATGTGTAAGGTAGGACATGCCTTGGTGTATGTAGCATGTCCTGGTAGTGAATTACACCCCATTTCGTTTTTCACTACTGTAAGGCTACCTGTTCCTCATAGGCTAGAATGGGCAGTTTGACTATTACATTCTATAGTCCTAACTGACCCCAGAGACATGGTAGAAAAACGAATTTAGTATGCCCGAGCTCAGAATATTAAAATACATCTTTTAGTGAAGTTTATTTTTATATTCTGTGTTTGAAAATACCACTTTTAGAAAGTAGGTATTTTCTTGCCTAAGCCTTCCAGTGTGCTCTGCTGTTATGTGTATTGGCTGTCTGGTTTTAGAGGGGCAGGGCAGGCTGAGTCAGACCTGGGTTGAATAGAGAGATCTGCATTTAGAGTGTGGGGAGGGGTGGCTCCTTGACCTGAATAGGGCTGTGCCTGGCAAGGTGAATGCTGGCTCCACCTCCCACTGTGTGTCTGCTAGCAGACCCCTCTTTCTGAAAGGAAGGATGCAGCCTGGTAAACAAAGTGCTCCAGGCCTGAGCAGAACTGGTTCTGGCTAGGTTCAGTGACTGGTAACTTCTAAGACCAAAGACTTTTGGGGTATAAATATCTGTGCTCAAACCCCTACATTTTTGTATTGCTTTTGGATCTGGAGAGGAAACTCTGTCCGTGCCACTGGAGGAATCTGCAGGAAGTGACTGTCCCTGTGCTGGTGTGTTGTTTCTTGCACTGGCCTGCAGCAGTGACCACTGGACCTTGAAGAAGAGGAAAAGGAACTTTTGAGAGAACTTTTATTTTTGTTACAGCAATCACCCAAGGGCTAGGAAAAGAGCTAGCCTCCTGCTGGAGTCTCAGGCACATCAGACTCCACCACCAACCTCCTGCTTCCTCCCTGCGAGGATTGCTATCTGCTGATGAGGCTTCTGTGAGTTCCAGGGCCTCTAGTTTGCATCAGAGAAGAAAGTGTTGGAAATCGACGCTAACGCCTCTTTGCGAGCCGCTGCAGTCGAGAGCGCTGGGAAAATCATCGCGCTGCTGCCGTCGAGGGCTCGCAACACGAGACCATCGCTGACGCCCCTTTGCGAGCCGCTGCAGCCGAGACGCGCTGGGAAAATCATCGCGCTGCTGTCGCCGCGCACTTGCAACCCCTAAAGAAATCATCGCTTCGAGACATCGCATTGCGGACGCCATGCGTCCGCCACTTTGATCGCATCGAATTTCGTCGCTCCCTCGCGGAGCGTCTTGTCTTCGCATCGCAACACGATCGCACAGCGCAACAGGATCGCCGCATCGACTTCTCCCACGCGGCAAGAAAGTCATCGCATCGGCGGTCCAGCGTGCAGAAGTTTGTCGCATCGTCTCCGCACGCATCCCGCAGATCGGCGCATCATCCTCCCTTGCGGCAAGGATTTCATCGCATCGCCGGCCTCGCGTGCCGAGAATCATCGCTACAGCTTATTTGCGACATTTTGTTGGTTTTGCTACTAAACCCAGGTACTTTGTGAGAGAAAGGGTCGCAGAGACCCCTGCTTTGAACTTGAACCTTATTTTTGCAACCTTTGAACTATTTTTGACAGCCCTTCAACAGCTATCCTATTTTTGACAGTATTGTGGCTTTTACAGTTATTGGTCTTGTGATAAAGCTGCCTTTATATAAAGATACTTATTTTTTTATAACTACTTGTGTGGTGTCCCTTTGTAGTGTTCCTCACTGTGTTACTGTGTATGGTCATAAATGCTTCACACCCTGCCTCTGAGATAAGCCTACCTGCTCGTGCTACATTACCACAGGGTTGAGCAGGGGTATTAAAGAGGGTAGCCCTCTCACTCTGACTTAGGAAGAAGGGTCCCTACTTGGACAGTGGCCAGCCATTGCCAACTAGAGACCCCCATTTCTAACATTGGTGGTCAGCGGTGAGGATCTGGACTTGCATTTATGATCGCATACAGTAATTATAGTGTACACTACTAGTGAGTGCAGACCATAACGTACCGCATACATTTTTTGAGAGTTTTGTTTGGATCCTACATTGTAATTGATATTGCCGGTGATTTTTCACCCGCACACATTTTCTGAGAGTTTTTGGGATCCTATATTGTGATTGATATTGCCGGTGATTTTTCACCCGCGCCCATTTTTTGAGAGTTTTTGGATCCCATATTGTAATTGATAATGCCGATGATTTTTCACCCGCATACATTTTTTTGAGAAGTTTTCTTCTGTCCTTTATTGATATTGCCAGTTATTTCTACAATGGGCAAGCCCAGATCCAATGCCTCAGATGATCTCTCCTGGGAAGAAGAGAAAATAGAAACCTACAATGCCAAGCAGCTCAAATATTTTTGCAAGCAATTCACAGTCCCTATCATAGATCACACTAGAAGGGAGGAGTATTACAAGGCGCTGAAAGCCTGGCTAGAAGCCAGGGATGCCCCTAAGGATATAGGAGAGCTTGTGGAGGTGGGAGAGAATGCAGGAGAGCAGCAGGGCGATGTAGTAGACTTAGGAGATCCAGCCCTTTCCAACCCGGGCTCTAGTGTGTCCGCTAAGGGTCTGTCCCCAGAAGAGCTGGAAGACAGGGAGAGAGATAGGCGGCATAATATGGAGATGGCTAAGCTTAAAATGGATGGTCACCGGGACCTAGAGAACAAGAAGTTAGAAATTGAGATTATGAGAATGAAACTTGAGAATGAAACTTGAGCATGAGAGAGTATTGAGGGAGTTGGAGATTAAAGCTAAGAGTATGGAAATCTCCCCCTCTGGTGGCAGCGTACCTGTAGTGCACCCTGAGAGTAGGGTGTATATACCCAAGGAGGTTATTAAGGATTTCCACAAAAGTGAAGATATTGGGCAATGGTTTGCCGCTTATGAATTAGCCATGGTGTCCCACCGGGTCCCTGAGAAGGATTGGGGAGCGGGGTTGTGGGGACGCTTTGTGAGTGAGGGGAGGGATACCTTGTTGGACCTGCCCCCAGAAAGTAGGATGGTTTATGCCCACATGAAAGAAGCGTTGATGACCCGCTATGGTTTGACCCCTGAGATGTATAGGCAGAGGTTTAGGATCTGCAAGAAGCTAGAGGGTACCACGTGGGTTGAATGTGTCTTTTTTTTTTTTGCAGAGCCATGGAACGCTGGGTAAAAGGTAGCAAAGTAGAAACTTTTGTGCAGCTTTATGATTTGATTGCATGGGAGCATTTATCTAGTAATTGTTTTCCTGAGCTACGCCAGCACCTAATTGATTGCAAGCTGACTAACCCTAGAAAGCTTGCTGAGGAGGCGGACCGCTGGGTGAGCACCCGGGTTCGCAAGGTTCCAGTGGGAGACTTCGCCAAAGGTGGGCAGGGTCCCCAGCAGAGGAGTGGGGAGGACAAGGGTCAACAGAGGGAGTTCCACCGAGGGCCCCAAAGTAATCCCCAAGGGAACCAAGCAGTGGTGTCCCAGCCCCCCCAAGAAAGGAGGCCAGGGCCCCCAACAGGTAGGCCTGTCCCCAGGGGGCCCCCCACTTGTTACAACTGTGGTCAAGTGGGCCACAGATACTTTGATCCCCAGTGCCCCCAAAGGGGGGCCAGTGCACCACCCCGTGCACCACCCCGCCAGATTGCCAGTGTAGCCCTGGGAGAGGAGGAGATGGGTGCCCAAGAGGGATGGGATCCCGTAGAGTTGACCCTTGTCTCATTAGGGGACTTTGAGATGGTCCCCAAGCCTGCACTGCCTGCTAACACTAGAAAATACAGGCAGTGGGTGACCATCAATGGCCATAGGGTGGAGGCTCTAAGAGACACAGGGGCCAGTGTAACTGCTGTCAGCTCCCGGTTGGTGTCCAAAGAGCAGGTTGTCCCCCATGCATTCTACCCAGTAGTGTCCGCAGACAACTCGGAGAGCCAATGTGAGGTGGCTCAGGTTCCCTTTGAGTGGGGGGTCTCAGGAACTCTTCAGGTAGCTGTGAGGCCCGCCATGCCTGTAGACTGTCTGCTGGGCAATGATTTAGAGGACTCCCCGTGGGCTACGGTGGAGAGGAAGGCTCACTTAGAGATGTTGGGTCTGCCGGAGTGGAGGTGTGCTACCACTCGGTCCATGGCAGCCAAGGAGGGTGTTGAGAAGGATCTGGAGCCTGAGAGTATGGCCCAGATCCCTGCCTTAGAGAGAAGGGGCAGGGGGCGCGGGAAGCCGGCCCCCTTGGTTCCCACGGCCCAGGAAGGAGCAGACCCTGAAGGGGATGCCCTGGAGCCTACCGGGGAGCAGATCGCCGAACTGGGGGACCTGCCTGAGCTGACCCATTGGCAGCGGGAAGGGGGACCCTCCAGGGAGGAATTTTGTGAGCAGCAGAGAGTTTGCCCCTCTCTTGAGGGTATGCGGCGACAGGCTGCAGCCCAGGCAGAAGGTGACATGTCTGGTTCACATCTGATTTATTGGGAAAACAGTCTCCTGTATAGCGAGCCTAAGGCTGCTGAGCCAGGGTCAGCCCGTGTGATGGTGGTACCCGAGTGATTCAGAGCCTTCCTATTGGGGTTGGCTCATGACATTCCATTGGCAGGACATCTGGGGCAGACCAAGACCTTTGAGAGGCTGGCCGCCCACTTTTATTGGCCCCAGATGCACAAGAGTTCAGACACTCATTGCAGGACCTGTAAGACTTGCCAGGCAAGTGGGAAGAGTGGGGGAAAGATCAAGGCCCCACTCCAGCCCTTTCCAGTTGTGAGTACCCCATTCGAGCGAGTGGGCATCGACATTGTGGGGCCTCTGGACCCCAAGACAGCCATGGACAACAGGTTCATCCTGGTCTTGGTGGACCATGCCACCCGGTACCCTGAAGCCATCCCGCTCAGGACAGTGACAGCCCCCGTGGTGGGACGTGCACTGATGGGGATTTTCTCCCGTGTGGGATTCCCCAGAGAGGTGGTGTCTGACAGGGGGACCAACTTCATCTCCCAGTACATGAAGTCTCTGTGGAAGGAGTGTGGGGTAACTTATAAGTTCACCACTCCTTACCTCCCCCAAGGTAATGGTCTGGTTGAAAGGTTCAACCGGACCTTGAAGGGCATGATCATGGGCCTAGAAGAGCCCCTGAGGCGTAAGTGGGACGTCCTCTTGCCATGCCTGTTGTTTGCCTACCGTGAGGTGCCACAGAAGTCCTTAGGGTTCAGTCCCTTTGAACTCCTCTATGGCCACCCGGTTAGAGGACCTCTGAGTCTGGTCAAGGAAGGCTGGGAGCAATCTCCCAGGAAACCTCCCCAAGATGTATTTAGCTACATGTTGGCCTTCAGGAACCAGACTCGGCGTTTCAGAAAGATTGCTGAGGCAAATCTGGAAGCCAGCCAGGAAGAAATGAAACGTTGGCACGACCAGAATGCCACTCTGGTCGAATTTCAACCTGGTCAGAAGGTTTGGGTACTGGCCCCAGTGGAGCCTTGTGCGCTCCAAGATAAGTGGACCGGTCCATTTGAGGTGGTGGAGCGCAAAAGTCCAGTTACCTACTTGGTGGACTTCCAGTCTCCCAGGAACCCCTTGCGGGTCCTACATGTGAACCGCCTGAAGCCCCACTTTGAGAGGTCTGAAGTGGGCATGCTTCTTGCCACAGATGATGGGGTTGAGGAGGAGAGTGAGCCTCTCCCTGACCTCCTGTGTGCAGAAGAGAAGGATGGGTCAGTGGAGGGTGTGATCCTCTCCACCACACTGACCCCTGAGCAGCAGAGAGATTGTCACCACCTGTTGGGGCAATTTTCTGATTTGTTCTCCCTGGTACCTGGTGTCACTGATTGGTGCGACCATGAGGTGGATACCGGGGACAGTTCTCCTGTCAAGCACAAGGCTTACAGGGTGACTGACAGGGTCAGGGCTTGCATTAAGGAGGAGGTCTCCAAAATGTTCGCCCTAGGGGTGGTTGAGTCCTCTAGCAGCCCCTGGTCCAGCCCCGTGGTCTTGGTACAAAAGCTGCAACGCCTGGTGCCACTCCTGAACTTAGGTTCTGTGTGAACTACCGAGGTCTCAATTCAGTCACCAAGACCGACGCGCACCACATCCCCAGAGCTGATGAGCTCATAGACCGGTTAGGGGCTGCCCGGTACCTCAGCACGTTTGATCTGACGTCTGGGTACTGGCAGATCGCCTTAACTGATGGGGCAAAGGAGAGGTCAGCATTCTCCACACCAGGTGGGCACTACCAGTTCCGTGTGATGCCCTTTGGGATGAAGAATGCCCCTGCCACCTTTCAGAGATTGGTCAACCAGGTGTTGGTTGGGCTGGAGGCTTTCAGTGCAGCCTACCTGGATGACATTGCAGTGTTTAGTTCCTCCTGGGAGGACCACTTGCGCCACCTCTGGGAAGTGTTGATGGCGCTGCGCAGAGCAGGCCTCACAATCAAGGCCAGTAAGTGCCAGATTGGGCAGGGTTCTGTGGTGTACTTGGGACACCAGGTGGGGAGCGGCCAGGTGGCGCCCCTGCAGCCCAAGATTGAAACCATCCTGGCTTGGGAGCCCCCAAGGACCCAGACCCAGGTGAGGGCCTTCTTAGGACTCACGGGTTATTACAGGAGGTTTGTCAAGGGGTATGGCAACATTGTTGCACCCTTGACTGAGCTGATTTCCAAGAAGCGGCCAAAGATTGTGAACTGGACTGACACCTGTCAGAAAGCCTTTGATGCCCTCAAAACTGCTATGTGTACAGCACCCGTACTCCAGGCGCCCAATTTTGCTAAGGAATTTGTTGTCCAGACAGACGCTTCAGAGCATGGGGTGGGGGCCGTTCTGTCACAGATGAATGAGGAGGGACTAGACCAACCTGTAGCCTTCATCAGTAGGAGGTTACTTCCACGGGAACAGAGGTGGAGTGCAATTGAGCGTGAGGTATTTGCTGTGGTCTGGGCACTGAAGAAGCTGAGACCATACCTGTTTGGGACTCACTTCCGGGTTCAGACAGACCACAGGCCCCTCAGATGGTTGATGCAGATGAGGGGTGAGAATCCCAAGTTGTTGAGGTGGTCCATTTCCCTACAGGGTATGGACTTCACGGTGGAACACCGCCCTGGTACAGAACACGCCAATGCTGATGGTCTGTCCAGATTTTTCCGCCTTAGCGATGAGAACTTCCCAGGGGATGGGTAGTTCTCCCCACATTTCAGCTGGAGGGGACGTGTGTTAGACCTGGCACCATTGGCGTGGGTATCCCTTCCATTTTTTGCTGTTGTCTCCTCTGTTTTTACTGGTGTTAGATGCTCTGGGCGCTGTGCCACTGCCATTCAGTGTCACAGCGCGAATGCTCCCTGTGTAAATATGTCTATGTGAATTGGTATATCCCTGATTGGCTTATTTGGTTTACCTGTTAGTCCCTACTAGTGTGGCCTATGTGTGCCCAGGGCTGGTAAACCAAATGCTGCTGGTGGGCCTGCAGCACTGATGTGTGCCACCCACAGAAGCAGCTTGTAAAGTGTGTCTCAGACCTGCCACTGCAGTGTCTGTGTGCAGTCCAGAACTGCCATCTTGGCTGTGAAGTGCACCCACGTCCCAGCCCCTGAACCTTCCCTTGGCATCCTGTAAGTCACCCCTATGGTAGGGTGCATTGTATGTGTAAGGTAGGACATGCCTTTGTGTATGTAGCATGTCCTGGTAGTGAATTACACCCCATTTCGTTTTTGACTACTGTAAGGCTACCTGTTCCTCATAGGCTAGAATGGGCAGTTTGACTATTACATTCTATAGTCCTAACTGACCCCAGGGACATGGTAGAAAAACGAATTTAGTATGCCTGAGCTCAGAATATTAAAATACATCTTTTAGTGAAGTTTATTTTTATATTCTGTGTTTGAAAATACCACTTTTAGAAAGTAGGTATTTTCTTACCTAAGCCTTCCAGTGTGCTCTGCTGTTATGTGTATTGGCTGTCTGGTTTTAGAGGGGCAGGGCGGGCTGAGTCAGACCTGGGTTGAATAGAGAGATCTGCATTTAGAGTGTGGGGAGGGGTGGCTCCTTGACCTGAATAGGGCTTGCCTGGCAAGGTGAATGCTGGCTCCACCTCCCACTGTGTGTCTGCTAGCAGACCCCCTCTTTCTGAAAGGAAGGATGCAGCCTGGTAAACAAAGTGCTCCAGGCCTGAGCAGAACTGGTTCTGGCTAGGTTCAGTGACTGGTAGCTTCTAAGAACAAAGACTTTTGGGGTATAAATATCTGTGCTCAAACCCCTACATTTTTGTATTGCTTTTGGATCTGGAGAGGAAACTCTGTCCGTGCCACTGGAGGAATCTGCAGGAAGTGACTGTCCCTGTGCTGGTGTGTTGTTTCTTGCACTGGCCTGCAGCAGTGACCACTGGACCTTGAAGAAGAGGAAAAGGAACTTTTGAGAGAACTTTTATTTTTGTTACAGCAATCACCCAAGGGCTAGGAAAAGAGCTAGCCTCCTGCTGGAGTCTCAGGCACATCAGACTCCACCACCAACCTCCTGCTTCCTCCCTGCGAGGATTGCTATCTGCTGATGAGGCTTCTGTGAGTTCCAGGGCCTCTAGTTTGCATCAGAGAAGAAAGTTTTGGAAATCGACGCTAACGCCTCTTTGCGAGCCGCTGCAGTCGAGAGCGCTGGGAAAATCTTCGCGCTGCTGCTGCCGAGGGCTCGCAACACGAGACCATCGCTGACGCCCCTTTGCGAGCCGCTGCAGCCGAGACGCGCTGGGAAAATCATCGCGCTGCTGTCGCCGCGCACTTGCAACCCCTAAAGAAATCATCGCTTCGAGACATCGCATTGCGGACGCCGTGCGTCCGCCACTTTGATCGCATCGCACCGAATTTCGTCGCTCCCTCGCGGAGCGTCTTGTCTTCGCATCGCAACACGATCGCACAGCGCAACAGGATCGCCGCATCGACTTCTCCCACGCGGCAAGAAAGTAATCGCATCGGCGGTCCAGCGTGCAGAAGTTTGTCGCATCGTCTCCGCACGCATCCCGCAGATCGGCGCATCATCCTCCCTTGCGGCAAGGATTTCATCGCATCGCCGGCCTCGCGTGCCGAGAATCATCGCTACAGCTTATTTGCGACATTTTGTTGGTTTTGCTACTAAACCCAGGTACTTTGTGAGAGAAAGGGTCGCAGAGACCCCTGCTTTGAACTTGAACCTTATTTTTGCAACCTTTGAACTATTTTTGACAGCCCTTCAACAGCTATCCTATTTTTGACAGTATTGTGGCTTTTACAGTTATTGGTCTTGTGATAAATCTGCCTTTATATAAAGATACTTATTTTTTTATAACTACTTGTGTGGTGTCCCTTTGTAGTGTTCATCACTGTGTTACTGTGTATGGTCATAACTGCTTCACACCCTGCCTCTTAGATAAGCCTACCTGCTCGTGCTACGTTACCACAGGGTTGAGCAGGGGTATTAAAGAGGGTAGCCCTCTCACTCTGACTTAGGAAGAAGGGTCCCTACTTGGACAGTGGCCAGCCATTGCCAACTAGAGACCCCCATTTCTAACATAGGGCATACTCCCAAAAGAGGTCCCCAGCATGGTAGTCATTAATACATTCAGGACTGTTTATCACCATGTTGCTGGATTTGCATCTCAATAGATGAACTTGCTCATAAAGCTGCATTGTGCCGGACACTTCCTGTACGCAAGCTCCTCCCTCCTAGCCACTGATAGGTACATCTTTCACAGCTCTTAAAGGGCTGAAAGAGTGAGAGTTGTTTGTTCTTTCAGAGGTTTAACGTTGAGGAACCAAACACGGGGAAAATGGTGTTCCACTTTGCCTGTATGCAGGCAGCAGTACATGAGCAGGATTGCTGGACAGACCTGCAAAATGTGTGACGGTTTGACACCCTGCCTAGCACATGCTGGCTTTTCTCACCATATTACTACTATAGAAGGTGTAGCGGCTAAGTTTGGCTTGACCATTGTCATACAGAATGTCATAGAATGCCAGACATCTGTGACACTTTATACAGTTGTTGTCAGGTATGGAAATGGAATAAAATCACTACCGAATCCCATAAATTGGAGGTTATGATGTGGCAGCCGAAAGGAGGTGGAGTCATGAGGGGTATAATCTGACAATCAACTTGCACATACATTTTTAAAAACTCTGCCACAAATAAATTGGCATCAAGTACAAATATAGCAGTAAATCTGCTCTGCCATTCTTAATTTGTTAGAAACAGGCTACATTTTAAAATATCTCTGGAAGTTACGGCACCGGCTGTAGAAAGCTCTGATCTACTACCATGGAGGGTCACATAAGACAACATTGTTGTAACAAGGACTAGCAAAGCCAGTAGTTCTTGCCTTGGCAATCTGGTGCCATGGTTATATTTATTATTGCAAGCCTATTCAAAATAGAAAAAAGAAAACATGCTTCATCTCCTTGTGTTTGCTTTGTTCGCCCTAAGTTGGCAGGGTATGCCCAACGTGGGTCCCTTGCTCACTTTGTCCCTGGATTCAAGCTAGCGTGGCTGATGAGGGGTGTTACCCCAAAACCGGTCCCAGGATCCTTGTTTCCGGTCCAGGGAAGACCTGGCTTGGCAGTTCCGGCTGTACTATTCCCAGGACTCACAGGGTCTAGACGATTTGCATATGGCTGGGTCTGAGCCAGGGTGGCGAAGTGAGCCAAAAAACGATGATGGATTCAACCCAGATCTGTGACTGGAGGTGAGTGTCTGAAATGTTTCAGCGCTCCGTCCATCATCTCCTTGTGTTTGCTTTGTTCGCCCTAAGTTGGCAGGGTATGCCCAGACATGGGTCCCTTGCTCACTTTGTCATTAGATTCATGCTAGCCTGGCTGATGAGGGGTGTTACCAAGAAATCAGTCCCAGGATGCTTGTTTCCGGTCCAGGGAAGACCTGGCTTGGCAGTTCGGGCTGGACTGTTCCCATGAGGCACAGGATCAAGATTGATTTGCATATGGCTGGGTCTGAACTGGGGTGGCGAAGTGAGCTAAAGAACGATGATGGATTCAACCCAGATCTATGACTGGAGGTGAGTGTCTGAAAAGTTTCAGCGCTCCGTCCATCTACTTGTGTTTGCTTTGTTCGCCCTAAGTTGCCAGGGTATGCCAAGGCATGGGTCCCTTGCTCCCTTTGTCACTGGATTCAAGCTAGCCTGGCTGATGAGGGGTGTTACCCTGAAATTGGTCCCAGGATGTTTGTTTCTGGTCCAGGAAAGACATGGCTTGGCAGTTCGGGCTAGACTGTTCCCATGAGGCACAGGGTCAATAGTGATTTGCATATGGCTGGGTCTGAACTGGGGTGGTGAAGTAAGCTAAAGAATGATGATGGATTTAACCCAGTTCTTTGACTGGGGGTGAGTGTCTGAAAAGTTTCAGCGCTCCGTCCATCTACTTGTTTGCTTTGTTCGCCCTAAGTTGCCAGGGTATGCCAAGGCATGGGTCCCTTGCTCCCTTTGTCACTGGATTCAAGCTAGCCTGGCTGATGAGGGGTGTTACCCCGAAACCGGTCCCAGGATGCTTGTCTCCGGTCTAGGGAAGACCTTGTTTGGCAGTTCGGGCTGGACTGTTCCCATGAGGCACAGGGTCAAGACTGATTTGCATATGGCTGGGTCTGAACCGGGGTGGCGAAGTGAGCTAAAGAACGATGATGGATTCAACCCAGATCTGTGACTGGAGGTGAGTGTCTGAAAAGTTTCAGTGCTCCGTCCATCATCTCCTTGTATTTGCTTTGTTCGCCCTAAATTGGCAGGGTATGCCCAGACTTGGGTCCCGTGCTAATTTTGTCACTGGATTCAAGCTAGCCTGGCTGACGAGGGGTGTTACCCCGAAACCGGTCCCAGGATGCTTGTTTCCGGTCCAGGGAAGACCTGGTTTGGCACTTTAGGCTGGTCTGTTCCCATGATGCAAGGGGACAAGACTGATTTGCATATGGCTGGGCCTGAACTGGGGTGGTGAAGTGAGCTAAAGAACGATGATCGATTCAACCAAGATCTGTGACTGGGGGTGAGTGTCTGAAAAGTTTCAGCGCTCCATCCATCATCTCCTTGTGTTTGCTTTGTTCACCCTAAGTTGGCAGGGTATACCCAACCGTTGGTCTCTTGCTCACTTTGTCACTGGAGTCAAGCTAGCCTGGCTGATGAGGGGTGTTACCTCAAAATCGGTCCTAGGATGCTTGTTTCTGGTCCAGGGAAGACCTGGCTTGGCAGTTCGGGCTGGACTGTTCCCATGAGGCACAGAGTCAAGACTGATTTGCATATGGCTGGGTCTGAACGGGGGTGGCGAAGTGAGCTTGAGAACGATGATGGATTCAACCCAGATCTGTGACTGGAGGTGAGTGTCTGAAAAGTTTCAGTGCTCTGTCCATCATCTCCTTCTATTTGCTTTGTTCACCCTAAGTTGCCTGGGTATGCCCAGACTTGGGTCCCGTGCTAACTTTGTCACTGGATTCAAGCTAGCCTGGCTGATGAGGGGTGTTATCCCGAAACCGGTCCCAGTATGCTTGTTTCCTGTCCAGGGAAGACCTGGTTTGGCACTTTAGGCTCGTCTGTTCCCATGATGCATGGGGTCAAGACTGATTTGCATATGGCTGGGCCTGAACTGGGGTGGCGAAGTGAGCTAAAGAACGATGATGGATTCATCCGAGATCTGTGACTGGGGGTGAGTGTCTGAAAAGTTTCAGCGCTCCATCCATCATCTCCTTGTGTTTGCTTTGTTTGCCCTAATTTGGCAGGGTATACCCAACCGTGGGTCTCTTGCTCACTTTGTCACTGGAGTCAAGCTAGCCTGGCTGATAAGGGGTGTTACCTCAAAACCAGTCCCAGGATTCTTGTTTCGGGTCCAGGGAAGACCTGGCTTGCCAGTTCAGGCTGGACTGTTCCCATGAGGCACAGAGTCAAGACTGATTTTCATATGGCGGGGTCTGAACTGGGGTGGCGAAGTGACCTAAAGAACGATGATGGATTCAACGCAGATCTGTGACTGGAGGTGAGTGTCTGAAAAGTTTCAGCGCTCCGTCCATCATCTCCTTGTGTTTGCTTAGTTCACCCTAAGTTGGCAGGGTATCCCCAGACGTGGGTCTCTTGCTCACTTTGTCACTGGATTCAAGCTAGCCTGGCTGATATGGGGTGTTACCCCGAAACCAGTCCCATAATGCTTGTTTCCAGTCCAGGGAAGACCTGGCTTGGCAGTTCGGGCTGGACTGTTTCCATGAGTCACAGGGTCAAGACTGATTTGCATATGGCTGGGTCTGAACTGGAGTGGCGAAGTGGGCTAAAGAACGATGATGGATTCAACCCAGATCTGTGACTGGGGGTGAGTATCTGAAAAGTTTCAGCGCTCTGTCCATCATCTCCTTGTGTTTGCTTTGTTCGCCCTAAGTTGGCAGGGAATGCCCAGACTTTTCCCGTGAAGCACAGGGTCAAGACTGATTTGCATATGACTGCGTCTGAACGGGGGTGGCGAAGTGAGCTAAAGAACGATGGTGGATTCAACCCAGATCTGTGACTGGGGGTGAGTGTCTGAAAAGTTTCAGCGCTCCGTCCATCATCTCCTTGTGTTTGCTATGTTCGCCCTAAGTTGGCAAGGTATGCCCAGATGTGGGTCCCTTGCTCACTTTGTCACTGGATTTCAGCTAGCCTGGCTGATATGGGGTGTTACCCCGAAACCAGTCCCATAATGCTTGTTTCCAGTCCAGGGAAGACCTGGCTTGGCAGTTCGGGCTGGACTGTTTCCATGAGTCACAGGGCCAAGACTGATTTGCATATGGCTGGGTCTGAACTGGGGTTGCGAAGTGGGCTAAAGAACGATTATGGATTCAACTCAGACCTGTGACTGGATGTGAGTGCCTGAAAAGTTTCAGCGCTCCGTCCATCTTCTCCTTGTGTTTGCTTAGTTCGCCCTAAGTTGGCAGGGTATGCCCAGACGTGGGTCCCTTGCTCACTTTGTCACTGGATACAAGCTAGCCTGGCTGATATGGGGTGTTACCCGAAACCGGTCCCAGGATGCTTGTTTCCGGTCCAGGGAAGACCTTCTTGGCAGTTCGGGCTGCACTGTTCCCATGAAGCACAGGGTCAAGACTGATTTGCATATGGCTGGGTCTGAAGTGGGGTGGCGAAGTGAGCTAAAGAACCTTGATGGATTCAACCGAGATCTGTGACTGGGGGTGAGTGTCTGAAAAGTTTCAGCGCTCCGTCATCATCTCCTTGTGTTTGCTTTGTTCGCCCTAAGTTGGCAGGGTATGCCAAGGCGTGGGTCCCTTGCTCCCTTTGTCACTAGATTCAAGCTAACCTGGCTGATGAGTGGTGTTACCCCGAAACCGTTCCCAGGATGCTTGTCTCCAGTCTAGGGAAGACCTTCCTTGGCAGTTAGGGCTGGACTGGTCCCATGAGGCACAGGGTCAAGACTGATTTGCATATGGCTGGGTCTGAACCGGGGTGGCGAAGTGAGCTAAAGAACGATGATGGATTCAACCCAGATCTGTGACTGTAGGTGAGTGTCTGAAAAGTTTCAGCACTCTGTCCATCATCTCCTTGTATTTGCTTGTTCGCCCTAAGTTGGCAGGGTATGCCCAGACTTGGGTCCCGTGCTAACTTTGTCACTGGATTCAAGCTAGCCTGGCTGATGAGGGGTGTTACCCCGAAACCGGTCCCAGGATGCTTGTTTCCGGTCCAGGGAAGACCTGGTTTGGCACTTTAGGCTGGTCTGTTCCCATGATGCACGGGGTCAAGACTGATTTGCATATGGCTGGGCCTGAACTGGGGTGGCGAAGTGAGCTAAAGAAAGATGATGGATTCATCCGAGATCTGTGACTGGGGGTGAGTGTCTGAAAAGTTTCAGCGCTCCATCCATCATCTCCTTGTGTTTTCTTTGTTCACCCGAAGTTGGCAGGGTATACCCAGATGTGGGTCCCTTGCTCACTTTGTCACTGGATTCAAGCTAGCTGGGCGGATGAGGAGTGTTACCCCGAAACCAGTCCCATAATGCTTGTTTCCAGTCCAGGGAAGACCTGGCTTGGCAGTTCGGGCTAGACTGTTTCCATGAGTCACAGGGTCAAGACTGATTTGCATATGGCTGGGTCTGAACTGGGGTGGCGAAGTGGGCTAAAGAACGATGATGGATTCAACCCAGATCTGTGACTGGGGGTGAGTGTCTGAAAAGTTTCAGCGCTCCGTCCATCATCTCCTTGTGTTTGCTTTGTTTGCCCTAAGTTGGCAGGGAATGCCCAGACTTTTCCCATGAAGCACAGGATCAAGACTGATTTGCATATGACTGCGTCTGAACTGGGGTGGCGAAGTGAGCTAAAGAACGATGGTGTATTCAACCGAGATCTGTGAAAAGTTTCAGCGCTCTGTCCATCATCTCCTTGTGTTTGCTTTGTTCGCCCCAAGTTGGCAGGGTATGCCCAGACGTGGGTCCCGTGCTAACTTTGTCACTGGATTCAAGCTAGCCTGGCTGATCAGGTGTGTTACCCCGAAACCGGCCCAGGATGCTTGTTTGCGGTCCAGGGAAGACCTGGCTTGGCAGTTCGGGCTAGACTGTTCCCATGAGGCACAGGGTCAAGACTGATTTCCATATGGCTGGGTCTGAACGGGGGTGGCGAAGTGAGCTTAAGAACGATGATGGATTCAACCCAGATCTGTGACTGGAGGTGAGTGTCTGAAAAGTTTCAGTGCTCCGTCCATCATCTCCTTGTATTTGCTTTGTTCGCCCTAAGTTGACTGGGTATGCCCAGACTTGGGTCCCGTGCTAACTTTGTCACTGGATTCAAGTTAGCCTGGCTGATGAGGGGTGTTATCCCGAAACCGGTCCCAGTATGCTTGTTTCCTGTCCAGGGAAGACCTGGTTTGGCACTTTAGGCTCGTCTGTTCCCATGATGCACGGGGTCAAGACTGATTTGCATATGGCTGGGCCTGAACTGGGGTGGTGAAGTGAGCTAAAGAACGATGATGGATTCATCCGAGATCTGTGACTGGGGGTGAGTGTCTGAAAAGTTTCAGCGCTCCATTCATCATCTCCTTGTGTTTGCTTTGTTCGCCCTAATTTGGCAGGGTATACCCAACCGTGGGTCTCTTGCTCACTTTGTCACTGGAGTCAAGCTAGCCTGGCTGATAAGGGGTGTTACCTCAAAACCAGTCCCAGGATTCTTGTTTCGGGTTCAGGGAAGACCTGGCTTGCCAGTTCAGGCTGGACTGTTCCCATGAGGCACAGGGTCAAGACTGATTTTCATATGGCTGGGTCTGAACTGGGGTGGCGAAGTGACCTAAAGAACGATGATGGATTCAACGCAGATCTGTGACTGGGGTTGAGTGTCTGAAAACTTTCAGCGCTCCGTCCATCATCTCCTTGTGTTTGCTATGTTCGCCCTAAGTTGGCAGGGAATGCCCAGACTTTTCCCATGAAGCACAGGGTCAAGACTGATTTGCATATGACTGCGTCTGAACTGGGGTGGTGAAGTGAGCTAAAGAACGATGGTGGATTCAACCGAGATCTGTGATTGGGGTTGAGTGTCTGAAAACTTTCAGCGCTCCGTCCATCATCTCCTTGTGTTTGCTATGTTCGCCCTAAGTTGGCAAGGTATGCCCAGATGTGGGTCCCTTGCTCACTTTGTCACTGGGTTGAAGCTAGCCTGGCTGATGGGGGGTGTTACCCCGAAACCAGTCCCATAATGCTTGTTTCCAGTCCAGGGAAGACCTGGCTTGGCAGTTCGGGCTGGACTGTTTCCATGAGTCACAGGGCCAAGACTGATTTGCATATGGCTGGGTCTGAAATGGGGTGGCGAAGTAAGCTAAAGAACGATGAGGATTCAACCCATATCTGTGACTGGGGATGAGTGTCTGAAAAGTTTCAGCGCTCTGTCCATCATCTACTTGTGTTTGCTTTGTTCGCCTTATGTTGGCAGGGTATGCCCAGACGTGGGTCCCTTGCTCACTTTGTCACTGGATTCGAGCTAGCCTGGCTGATGAGGTGTGTTACCCCGAAACCGGCCCCAGGATGCTTGTTTGCGGTCCAGGGAAGACCTGGCTTGGCAGTTCGGGCTGGATTGTTCCCATGAGGCACAGGGTCAAGACTGACTTGCATATGGCTGGGTCTGAACTGGGGTGGCGAAGTGAGCTAAAGATCAATGATGGATTCAGCCCAGATCTGTGACTGGAGGTGAGTGTCTGAAAAGTTTCAGCGCACCGCCCATCATCTCCTTGTGTTTGCTTAGTTCGCCCTAATTTGGCAGGGTATGCCCAGACGTGGTTCCCTTGCTCACTTTGTCACTGGATACAAGCTAGCCTGGCTGATGAGGTGTGTTACCCCGAAACCGGTCCCAGGATGCTTGTTTCCGGTCCAGGGAAGACCTTCTTGGCAGTTCGGGCTGCACTGTTCCCATGAAGCACAGGGTCAAGACTGATTTGCATATGGCTGGGTCTGAAGTGGGGTGGCGAAGTGAGCTAAAGAACCTTGAAAGATTCAACCGAGATCTGTGACTGGGGGTGAGTGTCTGAAAAGTTTCAGCGCTCCGTCATCATCTCCTTGTGTTTGCTTTGTTCGCCCTAAGTTGGCAGGGTATGCTAAGGCGTGGGTCCCTTGCTCCCTTTGTCACTAGATTCAAGCTAACCTGGCTGATGAGTGGTGTTACCCCGAAACCGTTCCCAGGATGCTTGTCTCCGGTCTAGGGAAGACCTTGCTTGGCAGTTCGGGCTGGACTGGTCCCATGAGGCACAGGGTCAATACTGATTTGCATATGGCTGGGTCTGAACCGGGGTGGCGAAGTGAGCTAAAGAACGATGATGGTTTCAACCCAGATCTGTGACTGTAGGTCAGTGTCTGAAAAGTTTCAGCACTCTGTCCATCATCTCCTTGTATTTGCTTTGTTCGCCCTAAGTTGGCAGTGTATGCCCAAACTTGGGTGCCGTGCTAACTTTGTCACTGGATTCAAGCTAGCTGGGCGGATGAGGAGTGTTACCCCGAAACCAGTCCCATAATGCTTGTTTCCAGTCCAGGGAAGACCTGGCTTGGCAGTTCGGGCTAGACTGTTTCCATGAAGCACAGGGTCAAGACTGATTTGCATATGACTGCGTCTGAACTGGGGTGGCGAAGTGAGCTAAAGAACGAAGGTGGATTCAACCGAGATCTGTGACTGGGGGTGAGTGTCTGAAAAGTTTCAGCGCTCCGTCCATCATCTCCTTGTGTTTGCTATGGTCGCCCTAAGTTTGCAAGGTATGCCCAGATGTGGGTCCCTTGCTCACTTTGTCACTGGATTGAAGATAGCCTGGCTGATGGGCGGGTGTTACCCCGAAACCAGTCCCAGGATGCTTGTTTCCGGTCCAGGGAAGACCTGGCTAGGCAGTTCGGGCTGGACTGTTCCCAGGAGGTAAGTCAAAAGAAAATCCCCTTTGGACAACTTCAGTTCACCAGATTATACGCATTCAAACATAAAAACATATCACCAGAATATAACACCACCAACATCAAAGGCCAAGTGCTAGGAAAATACAAATATTTTATTAAAAATAACCAAACGTGCACACACATAGAATATATTTTCCACAAAGTATTAATTTTTTTTTAAAAACAATAATTAATACAAATTAGAATCAGTACATTCTTGGGAGAACCTGTAAGAAAATTTGTTTCTTATCATGTAAAAAGGCAAATACAGCAGACCAAAATCATTTGTCAGATACTACATTTTTTGTGTACAAACATTAACGACAAATGTCACCACAGTCTATAGTATGCCTTTTACCAAAAAAGCGTTGCCGTGTTTCGGTGGGTATATCCGCTTAGACACCACCTTCTTCAGGACAAGAGCTGATATCTCCCAAATCACACAATGGATCTGTTTTAAATCCAAGGTTTTTGTCCAATGTGGATAGTAGGAATATCCTTACAAACACGTAATCGGGGATACAGCAATCTCCCTCTTAGTTGGACATCCCTATCGTACTAGAGGGTTTTTCTCCAACTTTTATGCATCTTTTACATCCCACGGTTGTACGACAATAAAACTGATTAATGCCTCTTTGCAATGAATTCCCGGGATCACACATAGAGCATCTTCCTATGTCTCTCAATGTCGAGTATCAAACTATTAGGAACTTATTTTCTTTCTGTAGTTCCCTCAGTTCAATACCGTATTTCCCAGGAGGAACAGGGTCAAGACTGATTCGAAGTGAGCTAAAGAACAATGATGGATTCAACCCATATCTGTGACTGGATGTGAGTGTCTGAAAAGTTTCAGCGCTCTGTCCATCATCTACTTGTGTTTGTGTTGTTCGCCTTATGTTGGCAGGGTATGCCCAGACGTGGGTCCCTTGCTCACTTTGTCACTGGATTCAAGCTAGCCTGGCTGATGAGGGGTGTTACCCCGAAACTGGCCCCAGGATGCTTGTTTGCGGTCCAGGGAAGACCTGGCTTGGCAGTTCGGGCTAGACTGTTCCCATGAGGCACAGGGTCAAGACTGATTTGCATATGGCTGGGTCTGAACTGGGGTGGCGAAGTGAGCTACAGATCAATGATGGATTCAACCAGGTTTTGTGACTGGAGGTGAGTGTCTGAAAAGTTTCAGCGCTCCGCCCATCATCTCCTTGTGTTTGCTTAGTTCGCCCTAAGTTGGCAGGGTATGCCCAGACGTGGGTCCCTTGCTCACTTTGTCACTGGATTCAAGCTAGCCTGGCTGATGAGGTGTGAAATTGAAACCAGTCCCAGGATGCTTGTTTCCGGTCCATGGAAGACCTGGCTTGGCAGTTCGTGTTGGACTGTTCCAATGAAGCCCAGGGTCAAGACTGATTTGCATATGACTGGGTCTGAACTGGGGTGGCGAAGTGAGCTAAAGAACGATGATGGTTTCAACCCAGTTCTGTGACTGGGGGTGAGTGCCTGAAAAGTTTCAGCGCTCCGTCCATCATCTCCTTGTGTTTGCTTTGTTCGCCCTAAGTTGGCAGGGTATGCCAAGGCGTGGGTCCCTTGCTGCCTTTGTAACTAGATTCAAGCTAGCCTGGCTGATGAGGGGTGTTACCCCGAAACCGGTCCCAGGATGCTTGTCTCCGGTCTAGGGAAGACCTTGCTTGGTAGTTCGGGCTGGACTGTTCCCATGAGGCACAGGGTCAAGACTGATTTGCATATGGCTGGGTCTGAACGGGGGTGGCGAAGTGAGCTTAAGAACGATGATGGATTCAACCCAGATCTGTGACTGGAGGCGAGTGTCTGAAAAGTTTCAGTGCTCCGTCCATCATCTCCTTGTATTTGCTTTGTTCGCCCTAAGTTGCCTGGGTATGCCCAGACTTGGGTCCCGTGCTAACTTTGTCACTGGATTCAAGCTAGCCTGGCTGATGAGGGGTGTTATCCCGAAACTGGTCCCAGTATGCTTGTTTCCTGTCCAGGGAAGACCTGGTTTGGCACTTTAGGCTCGTCTGTTCCCATGATGCACGGGGTCAAGACTGATTTGCATATGGCTGGGTCTGAACTGTGGTGGTGAAGTAATCTAAAGAACGATGATGGATTTAACCCAGTTCTTTGACTGGGGGTGAGTGTCTGAAAAGCTTCAGTGCTCCGTCCATCATCTCCTTGTGTTTGCTTTGTTTGCCCTAAGTTGGCAGGGTATGCCCAACCGTGGGTCTCTTGCTCACTTTGTCACTGGATTCAAGCTAGCCTGGCTGATGAGGGGTGTTACCCCGAAACCAGTCGCAGGATGCTTGTTTCCGGTCCAGGGAAGACCTGGCTTGCCAGTTCGGGCTGGACTGTTCCCATGAGGCACAGGGTCAAGAATGATTTTTATATGGCTGGGTCTGAACTGGGGTGGCAAAGTGACCTAAAGAACGATGATGGATTCAACGCAGATCTGTGACTGGTGGTGAGTGTCTGAAAAGTTTCAACGCTCCGTCCATCATCTCCTTGTGTTTTCTTAGTTTGCCCTAAGTTGGCAGGGTATCCACAGACGTAGGTCTCTTGCTCACTTTGTCACTGGATTCAAGCTAGCTGGGGGATGAGGGGTGTTACCCCGAAACCAGTCCCATAATGCTTGTTTCCAGTCCAGGGAAGACCTGGCTTGGCAGTTCGAGCTGGACTGTTTCCATGAGTCACAGGGTCAAGACTGATTTGCATATGGCTGGGTCTGAACTGGGGTGGCGAAGTGTGCTAAAGAACGATTATGGATTCAACCCAGACCTGTGACTGGGGGTAAGTGTCTGAAAAGTTTCAGCGCTCTGTCCATCATCTCCTTGTGTTTGCTTTGTTCGCCCTAAGTTGGCAGGGTATGCCCAGACTGTTCCCATGAAGCACAGGGACAAGACTGATTTGCATATGACTGCGTCTGACCTGGGGTGGCGAAGTGAGCTAAAGAACGATGGTGGATTCAACCAAGATCTGTGACTGGGGGTGAGTGTCTTTAAAGTTTCAGCGCTCCGTCCATCATCTCCTTGTGTTTGCTTTGTTTGCCTTATGTTGGCAGGGTTTGCCCAGACGTGGGTCCCTTGCTCACTTCGTCACTGGATTCAAGCTAGCCTGGCTGATGAGGGGTGTTACCACAAAACCGGTCCCAGGATGCTTGTTTGCGGTCCAGTGAAGACCTGGCTTGGCAGTTCGGGCTGGACTGTACCCTTGAGTCACAGGGTCAAGACTGATTTGCTTATTGCTGAGTCTGAACTGGGGTGGCGAAGTGAGCCAAAGGACGATGATGGATACATCCCAGATCTGCGATTGGAGGTGAGTGCCTGAAAAGTTTCAGCGCTATGTCTATCATCTCCTTGTGTTTGCTTTGTTCGCCCTAAGTTGGCAGGGTTTGCCCAGACGTGGGTCCCTTGCTCACTTTGTCACTGGATTCAAGCTAGCCTGGCTGATGAGGGGTGTTACCCCGAAACCAGTCCCAGGATGCCTGTTCTCACTTTATACTAACAGGGTGGAAGCAATCCTTGTGGGAAGCTCCAGAGATGTCCCATATGTTAACTCTAACCCTCTCCTTATCATCCTCTATTCAGATGATGCAGTGCTCATTGCCAGAACAGGTGGAGCACTGCAGAGACTCATAGAGGATTATACTAAATTTATGGAAAGCCTGGATCTTCATGTGAACCAGTCAAAGTCTTATGTGCTCCTTTCTGGTGCATGTCCAAAGAAACTTCCAGCTTTTCACATAGAATAACCAAGGGTGGAGGTGGCCGAAACATTTTCTTACTTGGCAATACTCTGATGGGAAGTTCTAATGGAGAAATATGGTTTCAAATAGAGCACTCCAATTGGAAAAAAGCATAGCAGCAAATTTCAATTTCACAAAGAAACAGGGATCTAAACCTATCCCAGAGATTTTAGAGATTTATGCAGCCAAAGCTATTTCCATTGCTGCGTATGGGGCTGTGGTCTGCGTTATGGTGGACATCGATTTGCTTCAGCGAGTTGAATATGCCTTTGATAAAAGATTGTTAGCTTTGCCTCATAGTTGGCCAAATTGTTTATCTCATAGTGAGGTGGGTTTACCATATATATCAGCGATTATCCGGCTTCCACCAGTTTTTCGCTGGCATTCGATCTGAAGGAGGGATACAGTGACCTTGAATCAAACCATATTGAGGGACGGTCTAAATCTTGACTTCGCATTAAATATCCCCTGGCTGAAACATGTAAAACACTCCTTGGAGAATTTAGGTCTACTAGAGCTATTTGTCTCACCTTCCACATGTGTGCAAATAACAAAGGTGATGCTTATGGAGAACTTTTTGGCCAGGGCAGCAGCAGATAGGTGGGAGGCAAATAGAAACAAAGTCACTGTTAGCTTGTATCTAGCGGTTCCCTCTCCCAAACAATGAGCTTGATCTCAGTCTTATTTAGATTTTATGCAGAATTTGCAGCACCGGTTTATCTTGATTAGATTTCGCTTAAACTATATTGCACTTACCCTTGGTTTCCCTGTAAACTCTCACTCTGTAAGTGATCTTAGCGTATGCTTTTGCGATGGTGTATCAAAACAGTCTGAGCTACATATTTTTTTCTTTTGTGCATTGTACACCACACAAAGCAAGAGATTCATTTTTCCGCTTTTGGGCAGATACAATTTTATCCATTGTCGTCCCGCCTTATTTTTGATCTAACAGCTTGATGGCCCCTTGGGGCCTTCTGCAGTAGCCTCATTCCTATGGGCCTCTCTGAAGTTGAGGTGATCCTATAAGGATTCTGATATAAGTAGTTGAACTCATAGGACGACCTGTGATAACCATGCCTCAGGATAAATGGTGTATTTATGTCTGTCTTTGTTATTTTTAAGTGGTGCATTTAAAATATATTGAAATTTTTATGTTGGGCGTTTATGACTTGTTTTGTTTGCTATCTCAGCATAGCTCAGACATGTTGAAGGGTAGTACTCATTTTTTGTATTCTTATATACTAATTTTATGTAATGTATTTTTAATTCTTTTTAAGGTATGTTGTTTTGTCGGGGAGTATTAATGTCTGAACCTTCTAGAATTGCTTTTAATATGGCTTATGCACTTATCGCATTTTTATTGTGCATGCTTTTTATGTATGTACTTCTCTTTTAAACCTTTATTTAGCCATTTTTTATTAATACACTACAAATCATAACAGCAGAAGGAAAGAAGAAGAAAGAAATCAATAAGCACAGAGATGAGCAGGGACGAGAGGTGAAATAATGGAGCATTTATAAGTACATGTGTGACTGTAGATACCATATAATATAGTTAATAACATAACCACACTGCGGGGTTTGAAGAGGCAATAGCTGTATGAGTAGTGGAGAAAAATGGAATGGTTTCGAATAAGATGGGGGAGAGAAAGGGCACAGCAGATGTAGAGTTAGCCCATGGTGTCGTGGCTGGTGTAATGTGGGATAGTCCGGACGCTGATGCAAGTGGAGTGGGCTCTGGGGAGTCCGAAGCTAAAGCGAGAAGATAGGAACAGAAAGGCTGCCAAATATCTTTTGGTCGGGCTGTGGGGGGTTGCAGTGTGGCATAGATCTCACTAGTGAGGTCGCAATAGGTCATGCTTCAAAGCCATGCCTAGACTGCGGGGCATGTGTCACTACCCCAATGGAGTGCAATCTCTTGTTTCGCCAACAAGAGTGCAATGGTGATGAGACAGCAAACTGCCTTGGGGACGGTCGAGACATTGCCCAACAGAGCTAAGAGCGCAGAGGGGGTCACTGTTAAGGAAATCATTCGGGAAAGGACACCGACTAGTTCCGTCCCGTACCACGTTATAGCTGGGCAGGTCCATGTCAAGTGCGGCAAGTCTGTGTCTGGGGATCTGCATTTAGGACAGGAGGATGACCTAGAGGGGTCAATTCTGGCTAGACCTGTCCGAGTGGTGTAGGACCTGTGGAGAAACCGGAAATGGAGCATTTTGTGACGGCGATTAGGGTATACCAATTTAGTCTGCGTGCAGCTGAAAGTCCAGTCCTTATCAGAGGGGGGATATCCCAGTTCGTCTTCCCAACTTTTGCGTGTTACTTCGTCATGGGTATGTTTTAGTCATGCATAGTTTTTACATTTTGGATATCAGGTGTGACCCATCCGGGTCTTTAATTAGGAGTGAGAGGGAGGAAGTCCTCCTGGGCTAAGGGGTAGGAAAGGAGACAAGCTCGTAGTGTTCTATGCTGTATGTTGAAAATTAATCTGTCCATAAATGAGGTGGCCATGTGTGAACTTTCTATGACATGCCCGTCAGGGAAAAGGTCTCCAAATGTGTTGAGGCCGTGACTCATTAATGTACGTTGCACCAATCCCTCGGTTGTCAGTGGAAGCCAGGGATTTGGTGCAATGGGCAGTTCAGTGGAGTACAGAGTGGTATAGCCTAGTGTACCTCTGAGTTTTCGCCACGCCCAGCAGGTAGTGGATAGTGTTTGGATATCTACGGGGTCTAATGTAAGGCCTCTCAGCAGCAGAGAATTCAAGGGTGAGGGGGCCGCTAGGTCCTGTTCCGGCCTGGAGTAAGGTAATCTAGAGTCCGGATGAAACCAATGATAAGCGATATGGGGCTGTGCAACTAAGTAATAAATATGGAAATCGGCACTGCGAATCTGCCCATTTGTACAGGAGGGTAAGGGTGTCCCAAGCCTCTCAGGGCTGCGGCCCGCCCAGACCGTTTTCAGAAGGCTGTGCAACGTCTGAAAAAAGAGTTTGTAGGAGGGATAAGGATATTGGTTAACAAATACAGAAAACGAGGCAGGACTGTCATTTTAATTATGCGGCCCACCATTGATAAAGGGAGTTGCGTCCAATGGTCTAGTTGTGCCGAAAGCCTATCCACTGCAGGGCCATAATTTAAACGAATAACCTGTTCCTTCTCCATGTGGAGAACAATGCCCTAATATTTTGTGGTATCAGCAGACAATTTAAAAGGGTACTCGCATGGGGGGGGGGGTGATGTCGGTAAGAGGGAATAATTCTGACTTTGCCCAATTATTACTGAGGCCTGATAATGCATGGAACCGGATAATCTCTCGGACCACAGGTGCCAGATTTTGGGAGGGATGTTGAATGAACAATAGTATGTCATCAGCATACATTGAAATGAGTAGAGGACCGGGTTGAAATTGAAGACCGTGATGCATGTGCCCCTCCTGAAGATGGCGTATCAGGGGGTCCATAGCAATAATATATGGTAGAGGCGAGAGCGGGCAGCCCTGTCTGGTGCCTCGAGATGTACTGAAGGGTTGAGAGATGGATCCATTAACACGGACCCGTGCTGTGGGGTCAGAGTACAGCAAAGATATGAGACCTGCAGATCTGCTGGAGATACAGAGTTTCCATAAAGTCACATGGAGAAAAGGCCATTCCAGAGAGTCAAAAGCTTTCTCTGCATCCAGGAGGGCGACCACTGCTGGGACCTTTGGGAATACTCTGTTCAGCACAGAGAGGACTGTACGGAGATTGTGCAAAGTGGACTTGTGCGGTATGACACCTGATTGCACCGGAGATAGCACCTGTTCAAGCAATAGTGACAATCTATTTGCTAGTGCTTTGGCAAGGATCTTATTGTCAAAATTAAGCAGCAAGAGCGGCCTATAGGATGAACATTTTATGGGGTCTTGCCCTGGTTTAGGCAACAAAGAGATTTATCTTCTCGCATCGACGGGGGAAGTCTCCCTTTCCAAAGCTTTGGTGTAAACCTCCAACAGGTGTAAGATGAGACTAGTCTTAAAAGCTTTATAGAAGACTCCTGTGAGGCCGTCATGGCCAGGGGCTTTAGTCCCATCTAGGGAGTCGATCGCCTGGGCTATCTCCTCCGCAGTGAACGGCTCGCTCAAGAATTGGGATTGGCCAGTAGTGAGCCAAACCGTAGCTATCTCCTCCAGATAGGGCAGGTGTTCCATGGTCCCTGGCGTCTGGTGGGAAGTGTATAATGTTTTATAGTAGGTGATCTTCTCCTGCATGATACCCTAATTATGTATAATGCAAGTGCCGTCTTCCAGGGCGAATTCAGTTATATAGCCCACTACTGGGGGGGGGGGGGGATGAGGGCGTAGAAGGCGCAGTAGTGTTCGCCCTGGCCGATCGCCTCACAGTAACGTCGCACTGCCAAGTATTTACAGAGGAAGCATACTTTCCCCTCAGCTAAGTCGCAAGCCGAGAGCACAGCTTCTATGTGTGCTAAGTGTTTGCACATACCAGACTGCTTCGATATGCAAACACCGCAGATGTACACCTTGAAGGCATCCCAAAGGGTAGCATAATGAGCAACCCAACCGGTATTGGTCTCAAAATATTCAGTTATGGCGGTTTGAAGTTCTGAGCGGAAGACATCTTCTAGATGTGCCGATGAGGGAAAGGACCAGCGACGCTCCCAACCCCCGCCATAAGGGCGGGTGAGCTGTAAACAAATTGGAGCGTGGTCTGAGAGTGTTCGTGGCAGTATCTTTACGTCTTGGACCCAGGGTATGCCACTGGCCGAGAGAAGCCAGTAATCTAGCCACGTGCATACCGAGTGTGGAGCGGAGTAAAGGGTATAGCATGAAATGGTTGGGTGGCAGTGGCGCCAAGCATCTTTGAGGGAGTGAGTATTGCTCGTGTCCCCGAGGGCACTCAGCGAGTGTGGTTTGCACCGGGACTCGCGCTGGAGGAATCCAAGGTGGGGTCGAAAAGTATATTCAGGTCACCCCCCATAACAATAGCATCTGCTTCATATTTGTCTAATCAGGCAAAGATTCTCTCGTAAAAGAGGGAGTCACCAATGTTTGGGACGTACAAGTTAAGGAAAAGAAGCCTTCGTCCCAGCAGCTAAACTGACAGAATACCACCAACCAAGAGGACCTTCATCCGGAAAGAAATCCTCACCAATGCCAGCAACTCAAAGGATCTCTTCAACATCATTCAGCAGTTCACCAAACCCCCAGTGAAGCCACGGACATCACACCGTCCCAGGACCTCTGCAACAAGCTCGGCTCCTACTTCCACCTGAAAATCAAGGTCCTCTACGTCAACTTAAGCGAACAGACTCCATAAACCACCCTCCCCTCCAGCAAGGCAGCCAGCCCACCATCACCACCTGGACACCGGTCACCACCGAAGACACCACCACAACCATGAAGAGCACCCACTCAGGAGCCCCCACGGATGCGTTCCCGCCTCACATCTTCCACAGAGCAGCCACCGCCATTGCTCCCGAGCTACGCTGCACCATCAATGCCACCTTCGAATCCGGCATCTTCCCCAACGACTGGAAGCGGGCTGAGGTCACGCCCCTCCTCAAAAAACCCTTGGCTGACCCGACGGACCTGAAAAACTACCGGCCCATCTCTCTCCTTCCCTTCTCAGCCAAAGTCACCGAGAAATTCGTCAACGCCTAGCTGACCACCTTTATCGAAGAGAACGCCATCCTCCACTCCTCCCAGTCCGGATTCCACAGCACCGAGACGGCCCTCCTCGCCGCCACCGATGACATCCGCGTGCTACTCGACCAGGGCCACACCGCGGCCCTCATCCTGCTAGACCTCTCCGCAGCCTTCGACACAGTCTCCCACCCCACTCTGGCAGCCAGACTCCACGACGCTGGCATACGGGGAACCGCCCTCGACTGGATCTGCTCCTTTCTCGCCGCCAGAACCCAAAGGATCAGACTCCCACCCTTCCTCTCAGAACCCACAGAGATCAACTGCGGAGTACCCCAAGGATCATCGCTCGGCCCCACGCTCTTCAACATCTACATGGCCCCCCTCGCCGCCATCATCAGACAGCATGGACTCAGCATAGTATCCTACGCCGACGACAACCAGCTCATTCTCTCCCTCACGAAGAACCCTGAAGACACCAGACTCCGCTTCCAGAAAGGAATGAAAGACGTCGCAGCCTGGATGAGCAACAGCTGCCTAAAGCTCAACTCGGAGAAGACAGAGGTCCTCGTCCTTGGACCCTCCCCCACCGATTGGGACAACTCCTGGTGGCCCTCTGCCCCCGGAAACCCACCCACCCCAACGGCCACGCCCGGAACCTCGGCATCATTCTAGACTCCTCCCTCACCATGACGCGCCAGATCAACGCCGTCGCCTCCACCTGTTTCAACACCGTCCGCATCCTCCGCAAGACTTTGAAGTGGATCCCCCCCGAAGCCAGAAAGACCGTCACCCACGCACTCATAACTAGCAGACTGGAGTACGGAAACGCCCTCTACGCTGGAATCAACAAATCCCTGCTACACAAACTCCAGACCATCCAGAACACCGCAGCCAGACTAGTCCTCAGCACCCCACGACATCACATGACCCAACACCGAGACCTCCACTGGCTCTCCGTCGAGAAGAGAGTAACTTTCAAGCTACTCACCCACACCTACAAATCCCTCCACAACATCGGACCCAAATACCTCAACGAAAGAGTCTCTTTCCACGCACCCAAAAGAAATCTCCGCTCCGCCGACCTCACCCTAGCAGTGACCCTGTGCATCCGCAGAGCCAGAGAAGGTGAAAGAGCCTTCTCCTACGTCGCAGCCAAAGCCTGGAACGAGCTCCCAGTCAACATCAGACGCTCCCCTACCCTGCACACCTTCAGGAAGAGCCTCAAGACCTGGCTTTTCGGCTGACCCGTAGCTGCACACCCCCAGCGCCTTGAGACCCTCACGGGTGAGCAGCGCGCTTTAAAAGCCCCTGATTGATTGATTGACTAGCAGGTACTGGCCCTGGCCATCCGTGATGGTGGCATGATGTTGGAAAGGGAGTGTTTTATGTATAAGTATACATAACCCTCTGGAGTATGAACTATAACTGGCAAAAAATCGGTGTGGTCCCCAAGACGCAGCGAAAGCGGGCGAAGATTGTGGAGGCAGGTTCATCTCTTGCAGGAATGCGATTTTGAATCCATGCCTTGTGAGATAAAATAGTACCATTTTCTCTTTCTGTGGGTTATTCAGCCTGCGGACATTCCACGTAAGGAGCGTTAGGTCAACAAAGTGTTTGCTATCCCCCATTTGAGTGTTGTGTAATTGTGTCTGTCATGTATGAGCTAATGCGAGATGTCGTGCTGCTTTCCCGTCTTGTCAGCATTAAAGGGGAAGTAGAAGAAAGTGCAGAGAAGCAACTCAAAAATAACATTAAAAGATTCCCATGTAACCCACACCAGGTGTGTAGAGCCCGGTGAATCCCAAAGGAACCCACCCCATACAAAAAATCCCCAACAAAATCAGTCTTGGAATCATCCTTGGGGAGCGGGAAATGCAGCAGAAATCAGAGCCCGTTGCTAAAAGAACAATTTTGAACCACATAGTGTAAAGCAGCAGTGTAACGGAGCGGGGAGAGACAGATCAGGCGAGTAGCATAAAAGTTATAACAGTGTACAAAAATCTCAACAGTAAAGTGTCATTGCCAGTACATGGACTGCAAAAAACTGGTCAGCCGGCTCCAAGCAGGTCGGCGCTGGCCGATGGAGGGCCAGTCGGAGAAGAGCGGCCCGGGTCCACCTTGTAGTATGCAATGACGTCGGTCGAGGAGTCAAAGAAACAGGGTTTCCCTTCAGCCATCACCCACAGTCTAGCTGGATACATCATACCGTACTTCAGGCCATTTTTTTTAAGCACCGCCTTCGCTTCAGAGAATTTCGTCTTGCCTCCTGTACTGCAAGGGTGAAACCGGGATATATTGAAATAGTAGTCCTTTGGAACTGCAGGGGAGATCGCTCTTGGTCCAATATGAGTGCTGTGTCCCGGTCTCTATAGTTAAGGAGACGGGCCACAATGGGGCGGGGCTGCCCTGGCGGTGGACGCGGGCCTAGGGATCTG
The DNA here is from genome assembly GCA_963921515.1 of Calotriton arnoldi. Classification (NCBI taxonomy): domain Eukaryota; kingdom Metazoa; phylum Chordata; class Amphibia; order Caudata; family Salamandridae; genus Calotriton; species Calotriton arnoldi. The sequence goes on from CAWUFW010012088.1 coordinate 134,571, forward strand.
TGGGCCTGCTTCACTATGAAAGTAGAGGAGAAGTGTTCAGCACCAAAGAGTTCAGTAAGCAGTGATTCAACGAATAGCTCTGGGGGCCCCATATTAGTCGATTCTGCCAGGCTCACGATGCAAATAATATTCCGACGTGAGCGGGCCTCAAGGTCTTCATTCTTAATGGCCATTGCTTTCAATAAGCACTCCGTTTTCTCCAGACGGTGTGATATGGTAGTTGAGGCGTCATCAAGTGTAGAGATTCATTCCTCTGTGGCAACTATGTGAGTGCCATGTCGGTCCAGACGTTAGCCCATGTGGTCGAGCCGCAGCATAAGGGTGTTGAAGCACGCGTCAGTGGAACGGAAGCCAGCCCGTCACTCTGCCAGGATGGCCGCCATGCCATCCGGGGGACCCATGTGGCTGGCGGAGTCGCCGCCATCTTTAGTGTCCGAGGCGGGCCATGTCGGCTCAACAGTTTGGGCCTGTCAAACGTGAACCGGCGCAGCTTAGGGTCTCCTCGCCCCATAATCAAAGAGGTATGAAAATGCGGAGCGCCTGGCAGACGACAATACAGTGATAGGAGTAATGTAGGGTTGCAATGGTGACTCGAGGAGTATCTGCGAGGCAAGTATCTCCTGGTTAGAAGGGGGCCCACGGGGGGCAGCCTGCAGTGCAACAACTAGCTGCGAGAAACGAGGGGAGAGCCCGCCGGTGCAACCAGCAGAGGCAGCAGTCCGCGGCAGCCAGGCCAGGAACCGAATGCGTCGCTCACCTTCCAACGCTGTAGGCCCGGCAGTCAGTCCTGTGTTTAGTCACTCAGCAGCGGGGCGCTAGGGGCTCATGCGTCGTTTCCTCCGCAAAAATGTGGCAACATCCCAGCAGCAGGTCTCCGCCATCCATACGCTATATGCATCACCAAGGTATTCCTCTCTGTAACCTGAGAGGTGGCAGGGTCTCAGCGCAGGCTGCGCAAAGAGGGAGGCAGCGGGCATCGGGGAGCCCCCAGGGGACAGGCTCAACTAGCCCCAGCAGTGCGGCAGTCTCCGGTGCCTCGCCCACGACGGGGAGGGTAGAGGCGGACCGCTCAAAGCAAGTCCGACGATAGGGGCGTGCCAATCCGCAGCTCGCGGCCGGGCCTGCTGGGCCACACTGCCCCCACTCACCGGCCGCAGATGGGCAGACGCAGATTCCCCAGAGTAGTGTGCGAAAGTTCCACCAGGCAGCTGATCTCAAAATAGCTCCTGCCGCCACTGGAGTATCTCAGCAATGCAGAGAGGGGGCCCAGCGGGACACTGCAGCCTCCAGCTCGCCCGCTGCCCCTATCACAGCGGGGCCTCCGAGGTGGCTGGGCCTCACCCTCTCCGCGCAGTCTCTGGCGGATCGAGGTGTTGCAGGCAGGCTGGAGGCGAGTATCTGTAGCACCGCAGATGCGGCGGAGGGCAGTGCCGACCCGCAGCTCTGGTTCGTGTCCGGTCTGCAGCATCCAGCCGCGCCCCGCAGTAGATTACCTCAGTGCCATCACGGGGCCTCCAGTACGGCGTGTGGTGGCCTCCCCACTCCACTTGAGCACTTAGTCCACTTCGCAGTCCTCGGATGTCGTGGCACGGCAGAGAGGGGCCCAGCGAGACACCGCAGCCCTATCCGCAGGCTCGCCCGCTGCCCCTGTCGCAGCGGGGCCTCTGAGGCAAGCTGGGCCTCACTCTCGCTGCAGCAGTTGTTGGTGGTCGGGGACGCCACCAGCGGTCCCGGGGCAATTCATCGCATCGCTGTGGAGGTATGTAAGCACCCCGATGCATGTAATTGGAGCGATGATGGATGTCGCTTCTCCTAGGATGTGGGCGATCTATTCTGGGGCTTCATCGCCGTGCGGCCATTGCAGTCGACGGCTCGGCCACGTCCCCCCTTTATGTATGTACTTGTATGTATGTATGTATGTACTTGTATGGTACGCAAATGAAGCAAAATGAAGTTCTTTGACTAGCTGGCTATAAACTGCATTGCCATTAAGTGTATGAAATGACTGGAAGATGTAGGCTATTACACAGAAACAGTGGATTACTAGCAGAAGAACCAGCAGAGGAAATGCTAGTTACTGTAGTGAGGAAGTAGAATATGGACAAGGCAGTGCTGCTTGTGAGAGGGAGAGGTGGGCGTGCCAATATATTTAACAGTTAGAGCAGAGCCAAGGGTCTGCTCTGCCTCAATGAGCCCGTGCATGAGCCGAGCCCTGAAAAAAATTGACATGTGAATCATGCACCAAACAACAAGTATGATAAGCTGTCTTCAAAATTCAACAAACTGTATTTCTTTACCATGCCGAAGCGTTACACCTTAGTACATCAGATTTTTTTTTTACGTGTTTATTAAAAGTGTAAGTTTTTAAACATGAACTGAGAAACATCCCTGTCCCTGCTCTGAGGACAATACTATTAATCAACTAAGAGGCAAGTCAGTTGTCATGGTTACACTTCAGGGGCCTAGATTCTTATTATAGATGGAGCAACTTTATAGGCTATTACATCAAACTCAAGATACATTTTTTGTACAGTACAAATCCTGAACTCCAGTATCTGAAGTGCTCTCATTTGCCTAGAACCACAGATTTTGGTCAAGCCGAGAAGCTGGGATTGAACCCAGATTTTCCAGTTTCACACTATGCACGTCAGCCACTAGATTAGTATCTCTTGCTGTCATCAGAGGTTAATGCTTTGGGCTTAATTCTTGGGTAAGAAAATTAGTGTTTTGGTGGCCTGCAGAATCCACATTTTATTTAGGGCAGTTTTACATAGCGCGAACTTGGCCCTAGGACATTACAGCGCATTACAACAGATACAGACTACCTTACATGTTCTTGTGTTTTTGGCACAGGGATATTTGGTAGGATTCATAGGATGCTAAGCCGAGTCCTGGAGGATTCAAACTCGGCTTCCAATGATGCATGGACAGCAGCTGTAGACACCAGGCCACATTGCCTGCTGTGAAAGCTAGGCTCGGTTTGGGCTCGAGGTTCCCAGAGGACCTTGAGCTGAGCCAGAGACCAGGCGCTTTGCTCAAGCCTGGGGTGGACTCTGTGTCTCACTCATCTGTAGTGAGGGGTCCCATGTTTAAAATCCCACAATGTTGGCGCACAGTAAGTGTAGGAAGCCGGTTAAGGGGAATTCAAAAATCCAAAAAGGGTAAACTACTTTATGATTGTTGATAAAATGATGCATAGTGGACAACATTATAGTGAACTTTGGGCGACATGTACAAACTAAAAAATTTGCGATTTCTTAATTGCGAATCCATGCAAATCGCAAATAGGAGATCAATAATTGGGATGTACGTACAATGTGAGACCCAAAATTGAGTCATTAACAAGTCGCTTCGCAATTTTGGTAATCGCTAATATAGATTATCAAAATTGCGAAGTGACCTGTTTCCGACTTGCAATTGTGCGAGTTAAGGTCGCAAATTGCGAATTGAGTCGCAAAATGCGACAGGGACCGAAAAATAAAGAACAAACACTTCCTGGTCATGGGTTATCTCCTCTAAACCAGGAAGTGCCTCACAGGAGTAGTCAGGGAACCAGCCTGAGTGGAGGAGGAGTCCAGCTGGCATACACATCAGAGGCCCAACAAGCTGAAAGAGGCACAAGCATCAGCCATGGCCAGCCAAACTGCTGATAAAACACCTGCAGGAAGGAAAAGAAAACTCAAATTTGCTAAGAAGGAGTTAGAGATACTCAGAGAAGTGCTGTAAGCACCATGATGTCCTATTTAGGAGGGTATCAATGACTGTGCCAGAGTCACAAAAAAAGAGAATCTGGCTAGAAATTCAAGCAAAATTCAATGTGATTGGAGTCAGTCACTTCTCCATAGATGAAATCCGCTAGAGGTGGTATGACCTCAGGTCATGGACCAAGGACAAGTTAGCCCAGTGACTGAAGACTCCCAGGGAACAGGTGGCGGCCCACCCACAGTACCGCCACCCACTGCACTAGAGACCATTGTGGAGACCACACTGGAGCTGTTGGCTGTCGTGGGTATCGGGGACCACGACAATTCAGCACCAGGACCCTCAAAAGGTAAGTGTCACATATTACCTTTTGACACGTCTCGGATCACAACTCCATACCCACACCCACGTAGTCCAGCAGCATGTATCAGACAGTTGTACTCCAAATGACAGGTTTCTTGCCAGTATAGTGCATTATGGGTGATGTAGTCCAAAAGTCAGCTTAGGAGCCATATGTGCATTTATTGTGCTACACATCATAAAGGTGAATAACATTTATCTCATTTGTCCCACAGATCTTCCTCATGTACATAGTGAGGACGGCAGTGTGGAAGGGGTGGAGCATGCCAACATGGCAGAAGAGGAACCAATTCCCATAGACAGTCAAGGCAGCACCACCCCACCCCAAAGTTGGAATGTGTCAGCAGAGGCTGCAGCAACAGAGGACGATGATGTCCCTCTGCCACAAAGTCCCATTACCCAGCCAAGTGTGAGCCAACACCAGCGTGTTCCAGGCCGTGGGTGCAAAAGGCATCGTGAGGCATGTGATGCTGGTGAGGATGATGGCAGTGCTCAGTTGTCTCTTGGCCTAGAGGCATCCCTGCTCCAAAATCAACGCCTGCAAAACAAGCAGTTGTGAATCATTAATAGGAACATGCATCACATGCAGCAGAGCATTACTGTGGGCTTCGATAGTATTGGGACACATTTTGCCACAATGAGTAACAATGTAGTGAGCCTCACCACTTAGGGCGAACAAAGCAAACACAAGGAGATGATGGACGGAGTGCTGAAACTTTTCAAACACTCACCCCCAGTCACAGATCTGGGTTGAATCCATCATCATTCTTTAGCTCACTTTGCCACCCCAGTTCAGACACAGCTATATGCAAATCAGTCTTGACCCTGTGCATCATGGGAACAGTCCAGACCAAACTGCCAAGCCATGTCTTCCCTGGACCAGAATCAAGCATCCTGGGACCGGTTTCGGGCTAGCAGCCCTCATCAGCCAGGCTAGCTTGAATCCAGTGGCAAAGTGAGCAAGGGACCTACATCTGGGTATACCCTGCCAACATAGGGCGATCAAAGCAAACACAAGGAGATGATGGACGGAGTGCTGAAACGTTTCAAACACTCACCCCCAGTCACAGATCTGGGTTGAATCCATCATCATTCTTTAGCTCACTTTGCCACCCCAGTTCAGACACAGCTATATGCAAATCAGTCTTGACCCTGTGCCTCATGGGAACAGTCCAGACCGAACTGCCAAGCCATGTCTTCCCTGGACCAGAATCAAGCATCCTGGGACCGGTTTCGGGCTAACAGCCTTCATCAGCCAGGCTAGCTTGAATCCAGTGGCAAAGTGAGCAAGGGACCTACATCTGGGTATACCCTGCCAACTTAGGGCGAACAAAGCAAACACAAGGAGATGATGGACGGAGTGCTGAAACTTTTCAAACACTCACCCCCAGTCACAGATCTGGGTTGAATCCATCATCATTCTTTAGCTCACTTTGCCACCCCGGTTCAGACACAGCTATATGCAAATCAGTCTTGACCCTGTGCCTCATGGGAACAGTCCAGACCGAACTGCCAAGCCATGTCTTCCCTGGACCAGAATCAAGCATCCTGGGACAGGTTTCGGGCTAACAGCCCTCATCAGCCAGGCTAGCTTGAATCCAGTGGCAAAGGGACCCACATCTGGGTATACCTTGCCAACTTAGGGCGAACAAAGCAAACACAAGGAGATGATGGAGGGAGTGCTGAAACCTTTCAAACACTCACCCCCAGTCACAGATCTGGGTTGAATCCATCATCATTCTTTAGCTCACATTGCCACCCCAGTTCAGACACAGCTATATGCAAGCAGTCTTGACCCTGTGCCTCATGGGAACAGTCCAGACCGAACTGCCAAGCCATGTCTTCCCTGGACCAGAATTAAGCATCCTGGGACCGGTTTCGGCTAACAGCCCTCATCAGCCAGGCTAGCTTGAATCCAGTGGCAAAGTGAGCAAGAGACCCATATCTGGGTATACCTTGCCAACTTAGGGCGAACAAAGCAAACACAAGGAGATGATGGAGGGAGTGCTGAAACCTTTCAAACACTCACCCCCAGTCACAGATCTGGGTTGAATCCATCATCATTCTTTAGCTCACTTTGCCACCCCAGTTCAGACACAGCTATATGCAAAGAAGTCTTGACCCTGTGCCTCATGGGAACAGTCCAGACCGAACTGCCAAGCCATGTCTTCCCTGCCATACGGGACGTATGCAAAGAAATGGTGGCAGACAGCGCCCATCAGAGGCGTTGTGATCGCTGTGCTGCTGCACGGATGGACCTGCTAAGTCGATCCATAGGTCATTTGGCCACTTCCACTACATGCCTCTCAAGATGAGCTGTCACACTTCAGTGGACATTTCAGCGGTGATGTTGTCAGGGACCTAGGTTGGATTACGTCAGCTGTGGAGCTGCTACAGACCTCACAGGTAGCAAGAGGTGCTGGAAATACCCCTCAGGACAGAGAGGAGATATTGAGTGTGAGCTGCGTATCGGCCACTGATGCCCGTGTCCTGCACCGTAGCAGCAGCCGCAACCCTGTTGGAGACCAAGCAGTGACAGGGCATGGGGGATGTAGCCGGAAGAGAGTCTGATGGACTCATGTACAGAGTTTGGCTTGGACACATGGCTGTAATGTGTCTGGTGATGTAACCAACATTCTGTTCTTTTTCTCTAGCCACTTGGTACTCATATACCTCATAATTTGAATGAAAGATGAGTAGCCTGATATTAAAGGTTGTTTGAGCTTGCAATTTTGGCTATGCATCCATCTTTTAAGTGAGCACAGTGTTACACATAACTTACCTTGCAAAGTAATGTGTTGCTATGTGATTCCATCGGCGTCTCCCCTCCAGTGCAATGCTACCATCTCTAGGCTGTTGTAGAGGGCCTTCAGGCTCGTCATCTTCTGAATTTGAGTCATTCACATTGAGGTGTAGCCCACGCCTGGTCACTATGTTGTGTAAAATGGCACAGTTTGCCACTATTTTACAGGCTCCGGAGCATACTGGATCCGGAGCATACTGGGGTGCACCCCTACTTTTGTAAACGCACCAGCATCTTGATTTGAGCATGCAGAAAGGTCCTTTCAATGACAGCTCTGGTTCGTCGGGATGGGCAGTGTTATAGCGCCTCCCATTATGGTCTGCGGGGGCTAGGTATGGGGTCAGAATCCATGGTCTCAACGCATAAGCACTGTCACCATGCAGAATACATTGTAAATGTGAGGATGGCAGGATCTGATAATAAACATACACATATATGTCCCTAATGTTACAGCTACACATCATATAGTAAATATCCCATCATCAAACTCCCCATGTTCCAGGCGTTGTTGTACTCCACTGTGCCTGAAGATGTATGCGTCATGGGTGCTCCCTGGGTATTTAGCCACTATATCTGTGAGGACATTATGGGCATTGCATACCACCTGGATGTTGATGGAACAGTTATATTTCCTATTTCGGAACCGATATTCAAGATGTGCAGGAGTACAGATGCAAGAATGTGTCGCATCTACACACCCTAATACATGGGGGAAGTTAGCTATCCTATAAAATTGCAGTTTGGCATTGTGTATTTCCGCTGCATTCTTGGGAAGGTATATGTAGTTCATGTGTAAGAGCATGACATTTAGAAGCCTCCTAAGGAAACATGACAATGCACTTTGGGACACACCACCAGCAACAGCAATCACCCCCTGGTAGCTACCCACGGCCAAAAGGTGCAGTGAGCACAACACTTGCACATGCATGGGGATACAGCTGCTGCGAGGGGTACTGCTTTCTAGGTGTGGTTTAAGCATTTCTATCAGCTCTAAAATCACTGCACTACTCAGCCTGTTCAAATCAAATCAAATCAAAAAATGGCTTTAATCGATTTAGAACATAAATCATAAAAGCACAGCAATAAGTAAAAATCTCATGATAAAAGGAACATTTTACACAATATAAAATACACAATAAAAGAGAATTCATACATCGTCCATAATCATAAGCATTTCCTGTAATTCACAACACATTTTAAGAAAGAGGATACCCCATAAATAATTAAGTCATCGTCTAGGATTTGTAGCACTAATAAGGCAGGTCGGCATTGTCTAAGCCCCAGTTTTTTAAAATCAGTTTTAAAAATCTATTTCTTGAATACATATAAAATTTGCAGAAGAAGATCACGTGTAATGTTGATTGGTTAGAGGTGCCATCACATGGACATGCAACTAGATTTCTTGACCAATCATTGATGTTTGGGAAAGTTACCAATCTATGGAAGATCCCCAAGCGAAATCGTGTCAAAAGCATCCTTTCATAAGATCCAGGTACGCGTGTTAAATACGGTTGGATAGCATAGCGTGATAGCATCATTTGGTTCTCCATAACTGATTTTTTGTAATCTCTGACGCGAGCCTAATTGCCTGGAGGTGTGCTAAACAGGTTGCTTTAAGAGACTTTCTACTCAATTTGGTAAGGCTATCTGGTTGCTCAAAATATTCTAAATGGCCAATATCAAACATAACGTTTTTAATGTAGTTTAGCCATGGGATGCTCAACATCCTAGTCAAACCCAAACAATCCTTGATGACCTCACGATTAAAAGTAGTCTCCTCTGTTACCCACACCTTATGCCATAATAAAATTGGCTCTATTTTAATCAGATCTGTTACATATTGTAACCCAAGTTCAGAGTGACAGACGAAATTTGCTACGCTAGTAGGAGCAGACAGTAGGTATTTTAAAAACGAATTTTCTATTATCTGGATGGAACTCACATCCTTATATCCCCAGATACCAGCTCCGTACATAGCTGTAGTTATACATTTAGCTTTATATATCACAATCAGTTCTGGTATTGGTCTTCTGCCTAGCCTCCTAGCAAAATTAGTAAGTGCACCAATCATCTTTATGAATAACAGTTTTCTTCCCATCACTGCTGAAGCCCAAGTACCTCGGTAATCAAATAGTATTCCAAGATAAGGGAAGCTGTCAATACATTCTACTTTTGAATTTTCAATAAATATATTACGACATCTAGCACTATTTTTCCCGCATTTCATAATAAAAGTCTTAGAGATATTTACTTTCAAGCCCCTTTCACTCATGAAAAATATAAAATTCTTTAAAATCTTCTGCAAACTTGATTGGGTACGCGCCATTAAAACCAAAACTGCATCATCAGCATACATCAGAGCAGGTACGGGTTGTTTATTAATAATAGGAAGATCCTGACACTGTTCAGCTAAAAAGATCCTAGGTCATTTATGTACAAATTAAAAGTAAAGGGGCGAGCACACAGCCCTGTCTTACACCTTTACTAATGGGAAATTTGGCTGTGCACTCGCCCTGTTTTCCATAACGAACCCTGGCGCCAGCCTCACTATACAATTGCATGATAAGGGTTATGAGGGAGGCAGCCATCCCCATCTCCTTCAATATATTCCATAGTTTATTATGGTTCACGCAATCAAACGCGGAGCTGAGGTCGACAAATACTAGGAATAGTCTTCCTTGCTTAGCACGTGTGTATTTGTCGATCACTAAGTTTAAATTCAGCCCCTGTTGTGTGGTCCCTAGGCCCTTGCGGAAACCATACTGGAATTTAGAAAGAACCCCTTTCTCTTCCGCCCATATTTGCAATTGATTTAAAATTATTCGACCCATAATTTTGAGAGTTGAATCCAGCAAGGAGATAGGACGGTAACAAGCCGGGTTATTACGATCACCCTTTTTGAATATTGGGACCACTATTGAATCTGACCAGGATGGGAGTGGACCCTGCTGGCAACAAGCATTTAGTACTTGAGTTAAAAGAGGGCCCCAGAACACCAGGTTGGTTTTAAATATATCTATAGGAACACCATCTGGTCCTGGGGCTTTTCCAGCTAAACTCTCATTTATGGCACTTATTACTTCTTGCAGAGAGAAGCGCAAGTCCAACGGGAAGGCGTTGACACAATCATCAGGAACTAGCAATTCTTGCTCCATTAAAACTTCAGTTTCCTTTGTGTCATTATATAAGTTTGTGTAATGCTCTACCCAAGAACTTTCACTAATAGCAACCTCAATTGTGGGGGTCTCTAGGGGTTAAAAAGGAGCATTAACCACTTTCCAAAAGCTGGTATTATCTTTCAGGGCACTGGCCTTGCACAGTGATTCCCAGGCCTGTTGCCTTAATCCGTTTTTGCGTTCTTTTAAAACATGTTTATATGTAGACCTTGCCATTTTTCTTTCGTTTTGGGTGCTATCTTTCTTATGTAAGACTGTCTTAAGATTTGTATGGGCCTTGGTACATTCTGTATCAAACCATCCTTTTTCTTTTTCCTTTCTCTCTCTAATTTTCACGGTCATTAACTCTTTGACCTTTTTGCTTATAATGCCATACGAGTTTAAAATTTCCATGTTGTTAGCCCCCTCATCCAGGCAAACACTTACTTCAGTCATACATTTGTGGATTAATTTATTAAATATCTCAGTGGGATCTATTTTTGCCCAACTCAGGGAATAGCCATTTAAAGTTTTTATCATAGGTTCGAAAGGAAATAGTTCCTTCTCATTTTCTCCTTCTAGGGTGGCACAGGGAGGGCAAATAGAAATACTTATTGGAAAGTGATCACTCATAGAGATCGAATGAGTCGCAAAATCCTTCACCCAGTTAGAATGGAGTCTCGTTATCATAATATAATCAATAATAGACCCTAGCCCTCTACCATTAAAAGTATTCTCAAACTGTACAGGAGGAAAGCAGAGTTCATTTGCAAAAGCTAGGTCAAATTGATATATGAGCATATTATATTGTTCTCCGAGTGTGGTATGTGAAAAATGTGTAGACTCCACGTCTTGTTCCATATTTGAGCCACAGATTCCCTTTACTGCATTAAGACACATTTTATCATTAAAATCACCACCCAAGATTATACATAAATCCTCCATTGAACTTTCTGACACATTACATAGATCTTTCTTAAGTTCGCCCAGGATGTAGCATAACTGTTCTTTAGGAATATTATTATAAAAATTGACGAGTACCACTGTATGCGATCTGTCTAAATGTAACAATATGATTTGATAAAATTTTTTAGAAACTTTAAAATCTATATTTTTTGCGATTACAGTACTGGAAATATATGTACACAATCCCCCTTATTTCTACCAGAAATTGAACTCACCGCAGGAGTGTGATAGGTCTTATATCCATTTATATGAACCTCCTTCAATGCCCACGTTTCTTGTACACACACGATAGAAAAACTTCCAATAAAGGACAACCATTGAGGGTCTTCTACCTTTAGCCTCACCCCTGCGACATTCCAGAATAGTATATTTAATGGCCTTGAGTCTCTAAATACAGCCTCATTCTCCCTAGTTGAATTAATGGGGGAATTGATTATATTTTTATTGTGGCTATATTTCATAGTAAGGCCCTCTGCTGGCATAGTTCTCAGTTCTTGATCAGCAGCAGCTTTAGTAACGGAACTAGGTTCTACAGCAGAGTATAGTGGCGAGGCATCCCTGTTTATTTTTTTATATATTTTCTCCTCTGTCTGTTGGAATATGGTGAGCCTGGTTCTGTAGATCCTCTCCTATCTCCGCCTCCTCCTCTGCTGGGCAGCCAGAAATCGCCTCCTCATCGCAATCACATAAAGGGCAGCCATTGTGAGTACCCCTGATGCATTCTACGCCAGATTTTATACTACCTACTTAGCACCTGAAAGGAATCAGTGCTAAATAACATGTTCAAACGGGCATTTTTGCAGCCAGTCGCAAATAGCGACACTGTCAAACATACGGTTTGCAGCTCGCAAATAGCGATTCTATATTTCGCAAACGCCGGTCTCTAGCTTTCCTAATTCCCAAATAAGTTGCATCGCTATTTGTAGATACTGAATGGTGTTCAAACATACCTGAAGGCCACTTTTTCTGTCGCAAAGTGGTTTGAGACCAATTTGCGATTCGAAAAAAAACATTCGTACATCTGGGCCCTTATCTTCTACTTTCTCTGCTGCAATTTGCTCAAATCAGTGTGAAAGGAAAACAGTATTTTCAAAGAAGTATTGCATGACTGTTGGTGTTCTTTGCCCACAGTCTATGGCAAATTATAATTCTGCAAACTAACCTCTTTTCTCCCTGATATGTTCTCTCCCTATTTCTTCTCCAAAGACAACTTTGAAATAACGGAATTCCCAGTCATGCACTTTGCAAACTGCCCGTAAATGTTAAGAAGTTGATACAGTTAACATTTTCTAAAGCTTAATGTCAAAATATCCGATAAAGAGTACTCTTTTCTCCTCACCATCCGTTTTTGTCACAAAAGTCTGTGTGGCCCCTTCATCCAGAGACCGTTGACATGTACACAAATTTCTGTATGGTACAATCTGCTTTGAATTGTACACCGGCACAGTCTACTAAGCTATAGGCATTTCCAAAGCACAATTATCACACATCAGGGCTTGAAAAATCCACTAGCTATGGCGCACCAGATTTATTCAGGACAAGCTATTTTTAGGGCCTACTCTCCCGTTCTGGTGAGCTGACAACAGGTGTTCCGCTTGCTCACAAAGTGAATGAGCAATAACAATGCCTTTAAATTTTATATTGCCACATTTGCTCGGCTTTCAGAGGCAGAGGTCAAAAGTCAGTTTGTCTTCCTACATTTACTTTTATTTCTGTGACTTAAGTTAGAGGATTTTTTAAAGTGAACTGTGTGACAATCGCACTGTGTAAAAGCATGTGAAATGAAAGGCTGTAAGATTTCAGTCTTTTTGTCTAACACAACACTGAAATAGCTAATAAGTAAATTGTTCAAACAATTCAATTATATTCCACTAGTTATGAAGACACATTTTTTCAATTCTGTGGTAAAAAAAAGTTTTTTATAGGATCAAAACAAATGAGAACACTTTCCTTGATGATGTGCAAATTTTAAATATTTTTGCTGAAACCCAATTTCCAAACATTGTTTATGCGCTATATAGTTTTATCAGTAAAAACTACATGTTAGTGGGTAAGTTTTGTGGCCATTTAATGGAACATCTGCTATCTGTAAATGACAATCCACTACCACATCATGCTTTATTGATATATTTATCAAAAGTGAGTTTTTACATGAACTGGGAAATATTCCTGCTCAGATGACAATGCTATTAGTGAACTAAGAGGCAAACCAGGGATCATGTGTACCCAATATGTGGGCTTGATTCTTGATATACATGGAGCAAACATATAGTCCAGTAAATAAAAAGTTTTTTTGTACAGCAGAAATAGTGAACTTGCATATTTGAAGGTACTCTCTTATGTGATAATGCAGAAAAAGGTGGCTCCATAAGACAAAATATTTGCCTAGGATCACACCATTTGAGACCAGTTCACAGGTCAAGTACATTACATTTAAGTCGAGTAGATTATTCAAGTTACTAGACATACAGGTCTAGTAACATTTTAATGATTTTTCGAGCCCTGCACATGAGGGTATCCAGGCATTGCCCAGGCAAGTAGAAAGTAGACCGAGGACTTGCTCTGCCACAGAGTTATTTGAAGATCCAGGTCTTTAACTTCCTATAAATGTCCAGAAGTAAGGATGAGACTCTGATGTGGAGTGGAAGATCATTCCAGGCTTTGGGTGCAGGGTAGGAGAAAGCATGACTGTTGGCTGTCTTGATGTAGGGAGTGTGCGATTAGCAGGCCTGCTGAGCAAAGGGGTCCATAGGGTTTGTGGAAAGAGATGCAGGAGTTGAGGTAGGCCTTACTGATGCTGTGGAGATATTTGAAAATGTGTGTGAGGAGCTTGATGTTTGTGCGTTTGTGCATGGGGAGCCAGTGAAGCTCTCTGAGATGCTTTGTGATGTGGGTGTTGCGTGGGAGGTTGAGGATGAGTCTGGCCACTGCGTTCTGGGCAATTTGAAGTCTTCTAAGGAGGTGTTTGTTGATCCCAGTGTAAAAGGTGTTCCCATAGACAAGGGCACGTGTGACAGTTTTTCTGGTGCTGTTGAGGAGCCATCTGAATACTCTTCTCAGCATTTTGAGGGTGAGGAAGCAAGATGCTGTGACGGCGTGGGCTTGAATCGAATTGAATGAGCACTTATAGAGCGCATAGCTACCGGTAGGCATCCCAGCGCTAATAGTGCAGCACAGAAGCATCAAGATAATGTTGAATACTCTATTGAAGGGGAATATTCTGGAAAAGCCAGGTTTCAAGCATTTTTTGGAAGGGAAGTAGCTGATTTACAGAACGTAAAGACAGGGGGAGTGGTTCCACAGTTTGGCCACATTATATGAGAAGGAATGCCCTCCAAATCTTTCCCTCCTAACTCGGGTACTTTAGTCAGGTATGCATTAGAGGAGTGCAGGGTTCTTCGAGGGAAATAGAAAGAGAGCAGGGAGCTGGAAATTAAAGGTCCATTGCCCCTCAGTGCCTTATGGGCAATGCTGAGCAATTGGAACTTAATTCTCTCAGCCACAGGAAGCCAATGTAGAGAGTTCAGAGCTTGTCGGGCAGATTGGTTTCTAGGTATTTTGAGCAACAATTGTGCGGCACAGTTTTGCGCTACCTGAAGTTTCCTTGTTGCGGCCTTTGGAGCTCCCAGGTAAAGGAAGTTACCGTAATCCAGGCTAGAGAGATTGAGGGCCTGGACTATCAGCCTCTTAGCAGTGAAAGGAAGAAGAGGGAGAATCTTCCGAAGCACACTAAGGAAGCCATTGCAAGTGGCCTTAAGCTTCACCGCCTGATGGTCAAATGAAAGACATTTGTCTAGCCACATACCTAGGCTTTTAATGGTGGTTTTAGGGGGAGGTGGGTCATGTCCAACTTAAGATTGATTCCCACAATCATGGTGGGTTTTTCTGTGTGTCTGAGATTGACTGGCCACCAGTTGGAGCCTGAGGGGGGAAATGCTCTTGCAGATAACTACCTCTGTTTCGTCATGCTGAGCTTGATGCAGTTGGTCTTAATCCATCAGGTGATTAAGTTGTTTCTGGCGTTAGTTGATTTGACCGAGAAGTGGAGAATAAGTTAAGTGTCATCGGTATAGGAGAGGATGTTAATGTCCTTTGCTCTGATGATGTTCGCTAAGGGGTGTCATGTATACGTTGAAAACAATGGAGCTCAATGATGATCCTTGCAGAACTCCACACATTAGTTTCCGGACTTCCAACGTGTGTGGGGGTGGGGAGGCAGGGTG
Source organism: Calotriton arnoldi (assembly GCA_963921515.1). Lineage (NCBI taxonomy): Eukaryota > Metazoa > Chordata > Amphibia > Caudata > Salamandridae > Calotriton > Calotriton arnoldi. The sequence goes on from CAWUFW010012088.1 coordinate 149,780, forward strand.
ATGGCTTGTGTCCTGTTTGTTAGAAAGGAGCAGATCCAGGGTAGAACAGGTCGCTGGATGCCAGCATCATGGAGGCGCTCGTTCAGGATAGGGTGGGAGACCATGTTCAAGACTGCAGAGAGGTCTAGGAGGTTGAGGGCAGCAGTTTCTCCTCTGTCTAGGATCAAACGGATATTGTCAGTGGCGGCAGTGATGGTCTGCAGGCCAATGTAAACCTTTTACCCTTTGTGTCTCTGAGGTTGCATGTAACAGTAAGTTAAGCTGTGCAGTGCAAAGTGTTTTGCTGACAGCTTAGTACATGTTGTAGAGTCGCGAACAGGAAAAGTGTGTGTGTGCTCGCGCGCGTGCACTTGGGGGGGGTTGATCAGAAAATGTTGGGCTCTCTGGATGTTTGAACTATTATCAGATGCCTGACATAGGGTCATTCTAGACGACTATCTTAAACATGTCATTAGTATGATTTTGTAAGCTCGATGCTGCTCATCATGGTTGTGCAGTTTTGATTAAGAGAGGATGTGTACTTCAGTACTGGCTATCTTGGGGACATCCCTGGTTAGGTCTCGCCTAGGCAGCGCACATGCGCTTCTCTAGGAGAAGACCTTTAGCAATCGGTCTGCTCCTTTTCAAGCACACTCGTGCTTGTGGTGGCATCCACCTTGCGGGAGCGAGCAGCGGCGCGCAAGCTGCTCGCTCCCACAATGCCAGCACAAGCATGAGTGCTTTTTATGAGCTTTCACTTTCGTGCTTTTTCGAGCAGCGGCGCGTGCAGGGCATTCCTTGCACAGAAGCGTGCTTTCTCTTCCGATTGTAATCTGCTGTTTTACTGCCGAGGCGTCCCTTGCACATTTCCAGTCCTGTTTTATTGGATGTGTAGGCTCCGTCTCCGTGCTCTCGCGCTTTCCTTGTCAAAAGATGTTCCATTTATTACTTACAACTATCACAGGAAAAGATCTAGCTTTACTTTGCGAATCAGCATCTTTTTGTGGTGTGGTTTCCATGCCTGGCTGGAGAAGCTGTGCTGCTCCAGGGCGTGGAATGCCGCCCTCCTTTGAAAGGACCGTACTGCAGTATATAACTCGACACCTCATGTCTGCAGCTTGACACTTCGTAACATCGTCAAGGTAATGTGTTTTCAGGAATGTCCTGTCGAAGGACAAATGGTAGTTGAGTGTGCGTGTGCCTGGGGGTCCAACAGTCAGATATGCCATGAGTGGCGCGAGTTAATTCAACGTAGCCATGTGTGTAACATCTTTATACAGGTACCAGGCCCCGGAGCTCTACGAGCAGAATGTGTCATTAAACCATGCGTACTCCCCAGCTTGTGAATAGGGATAGCGTGAATTGTTTGGGAACCTCTGATGTCACGTGGGCAGTTAATGATGTCACAGCATATCTCAAATCCTCAGCTGACGTCATCACACAAAAGAACGTTCTAGAATGCTTACTATTGGTGATGGTTAGAGGTGCAGGACTGGGCAAAGAGAACTGTCTTTTTGTGCTCTACACTGGATGGCCCCTTTAACAAGAATCTTATTTGATTAATCTCTTAATATTCCCCAAAGTGCAAAATTAGGTCTGGGTGAAATTTTTAACTCCGCTTGTGGAATTGGAGGAATTTTGATAATTCTGCATTATTCTTGTAAGGTGGAATTACTTGATACGTTAAAATTCCGCCCTCCTCCGGCAGAATTAAAAATTATGCAGTGGTTTGATTTCTAAGTTTTGAAACCAGAATCTGGTGTCATTTTAATGTAATTCCGTAGAATCAAAGTCTGCATATTCCGCCCAACCCTCCTCAATATTTACTCTTGCTTTTAAAATTTGATGAACATTAAGTGGCCATGTTTCAATAGGAAATAAGAAGAGTGTGGGTGTTGCAAACTGGCTGCCTCCTCACGATTTTCTGCCTGCTTGTCCTCTGCTTCCATTGCCTGGATTGTCATGTACCAACCACTCTTGACTTACCTGTGTCACAGACACATCCAGTGCCACCTCCCGCTTACTCTCGTCAGTCATTTCTCCGGGAAGTCGGACGGGTGGTTCGATGTTCTTCTCTGGTCCTTTCTCTGTGACTGGGTCCTCTGTCTTCCATTCACTCTTCATTGATAGGGTGGTCCCCATCAGACTATCTCCATTAATCTCCCCCTTTATGGCTCTGTTAGCCCGTCTCTCCTCTTGCCCTCTGGGTGTGGAGGTGGTGCTATGTTCTTCCTCTATGTATCTAAGTACTTCTTTCCTTTTCCTCCCTGTGCACCAGCACATTTTCTCACCCTCTCTTCTACACATTGTAAGTCTGTCTCTCCTCTGGGAGCCCCTCTAGCCCCACATATGCGTCTCCACAGTCCGCGCTGTGCTCCTCGACATAAGTACTCCCTGTGCCCTGGTACTTATCCTCTTCCTTCTCTCACCCTCCTGCCTTGGTACAAGAACCAGTGCATACATATCATTGTGCCACCTTTCTCTAAGCTGCATTGCAGTATATTCAAGCGGACAGAGTGGCAAGAGAAACCACCCTGTGGTGAACAGGCCTACTGGGAATATGGGGAGACACTGGCAGTGAAACCATTTTTTTTCTTTGACACTAAAGGCTAAATATTTATTAAAAGGACTCTTGGACTCGTGTAGTTACAGTTCACTTTGAGGGATAACAGTAAACAAACGAGCATTGCCAAAACTAATGTATCTGGCCTGTGTAAGCTTGTGCAATGGTTATGTTTTATTTTATTTGATGCAAATATCAGAAAAATAGAAAAAGAAAACATGCCACCGCCAAAACATGGTGCTGTATGCTTGGAATTAAAATGATTAAAAGTAAATATTACATATAATTGTAATAGAACAATAAGATGCTTACTAGCAGTAATGTGTACTTAGAACTGATATTGAAACCCTTTTTGGTTTAAGGCACCTCGCACACAATCTTACTGGCCCCTCGCACCTTGCACACAATCCTTACTGGCACAGTTCTTAACCCCTTGGCTTCAGTAGATGAACTGTTTATACTGGTTATGTCCACAGCAGTACAGTCTCACTGCGGCGAATGTGGATGGTTCTTCCGCCTCAATGCACAAGAAAGTCCTTCTGGTGTAGGCATCAGAAGGATTTACTTTCTTTCTTTCTTTATTTTTAAACAGGACATAAGAGAAAACTTCCCTCGCATCAGAGTATGTATTTTTTTGTTCTTTTTCTTACTGTCGTGTGCAGCGCGCTGACGTCACAATAACTGCTGTTACTTTGATTGGTGCTTGGGTGGGGGGGGGACATATCTGTGCACTCCACCCAACCCTTCGAGCACCGATCTGTGCGTGAGCGATACATCCCAAGAGGATCCTGCTGGGTGATCCATCCTCTAAACACTATGAAAGCTTTTGGGGGGCTGCACCCTGTGAACAGCTTCGTGCTCCTCGCTCCTACAGGGTCAGCCTGGCCTATCGGCAGCTCATTCTCATTGGTCCATTTAATCTGCTGTGGAGGGTAAAGTTAGTCCTTGATGCCAACCATGCGCAAACCTTCCTTATTGAAGGTTCTAAAACCATCCTGCTTGACTGCGAGTGCCCATGTGGACGAGATCTATGTGCAGATCTGCTTCCTGTTTCACAGGAAGTGACCCAATCAAAATGGAAAGAAATGTCCTACAATAGGTTAATTGAAAACCACAAAATATTACTGTCTAGAAAAAGGCTGAGACTGCTTTAGTTACCCTTTTGTATTTTAGCCATCAAGTGTGATGTGTGCGGTCACTGTAAGCCCTGGCGCTTCTTAACAGGCGTGTGCGCTGTCAGTAGTGTCAATCACTGCTCCTCCTCTCGTGACCTCCTTCTCACAGGCTTGTGGGCTCTCAGCCTCGTTGTGTTTCTGATGGGCCCAGAATGCCGGTAGAGCCTAGCACTTCCTGTCATTAGCGAAGCTCCCACGTTTACTTCCCGCCATAGCCTAAGGCACATGGGATGTAACGGAGCCCTCTTTAGTCGCATGGTTTGTATACTTCCTGCTTTGTCTTGGTAACAGTTCCTACTTACCACGTCAGTCTTACGTGGTTCCTCCGCTTGTCCCTATGTAGACCAGTCAGCAGCGGGCTACTGAGCTGTGTGCCTGCTCTCGCCTCTTGTAGCTGATGGTACTCTTTATGGTACCACGGTGATTCATAGGACCACCCTATCGCTATTCCTATATTATGCCCACTAGTTTCTTAATCAATCTTGCAGTAAACACCAAAGCTCCCTGGGTAGCAGCTGTGATGCAGGACTCCCTCATTCCCGATGTCGGTAACTGAACCGCAACTAAACTTGTGTTAAGTCCCACAAAGATAAAGATAAGTTTGACTACATTCAAGATGTCGTTATTAAAAATGTTACTTTGTATTTGTACAGTTATTCCAAGATCCTACAGCATCAAGGTTAAACAAGCATTTGCAATGCAATAGGTCTCGCATTTGCGAGAGTTTAAGCTATTGGCAGTGTTAAATGCCTTTTATTTATGTTTTAAAAATCAACACATAAATAAAAGGCATCATCATTTACAATGCCAATAGCTCAAACTCTCGTAAATGCGAGACCTATTGCATTGCAAATGCTTGTTTTTATCATGTTTTCAGTGCAGGCACTGCACTGTCACATTTAGCCATAGCCAAGTCACCCATTTAGCAATGTTTGCTGTAGTGTTATAGCCATCCGGTCCTAGGTAATGACTGGTGATGGTTGTTCCTTGATATTATTTCCTCTAGTCTTTGGTTAAATGCTGACTGAGCTTCTTATGATGTCATTTTGTTTTACTCCAGCAGCTCTGCAGGTTTTTTTTTTTTTTTAGAAAGTAGATCACATCAACCCAGAGTTGGATTGGGACCAAAAATTGGTCCGGGCACCTCCCTCCAAAAAAAGGTGCCCACATTTGTCGATCACAACTTTTCGTGAAAAATTGCTTAGTTAATACAAAGGGGCTAATTTTGGGAGAACCTTGCATTAAATAAAGCCTTTTAGAGCTTGTCGAGTCAGTAAAATGGGTCAGGACTGAAAACTCAATTTTTACACTGCAGCTCACCCATTGGTCACCTGACACTCATCCTCGGGTCCATGATTCTCCCTTTACCCCATCAAGTGTAGCAAGCGCTATATAAATGCAACCCTTTTTCCCTCTTCTATCCCTCCACTATCCTTCTCAATCCAAATAACTGACAAACATTTCCATCACTCAAATCACTTTCATATTTCACTATACTAATTCACGACTAATCCTTTATAGGTTCTGGAGTGTCGTGCTACTTGCCGGAAAAGCACTTTGGCGCCTCGTCAGGGGTAGTAAGCGCTATATAAATGCAATTACAATACAATACAATACCCATGCCCCACTCATATCTCGGAGTCCCCTCTGGGCCTCATTTGTGGATGGATGAGACACTGTTCATGGACTCTGGAAATCTTACTGTGAGCGCTGAGTGGAAGAAACGGTCCCGGGGCATGGACAGGATGCAGTAGCTACAGGCTGTCCCATTGATTTTTGAGCGAGCCCATGCAGGGATGCAAATTGTCTTTTAGGAGATCTTGATCAGCTTTTCTGAATGCAGGGCTGCTCAGCAACAAGGCACTCTAGTTCGGGCTTCACCTCATGCAACTTCATTCCACCACCCTACACTTCCTGTATCATTATCTCACTCTGGGAAGTCCTTTTCATCTCTACTCTATCCCTTTGTCACTGCTTACTGATCATTCTGTCCGTCCTTCTTTTTTCTGTTCTTGCATTCTCTCACTTGCGCTGGTCATAATCTAATTCTGAAAAATAAGCCTTAGACCCGAATTTTTTTTTGCTGGTGACTGCCATCAGCAACCAAATACAAAGATTCAGCAGAGTGTGTTGGAAATGTGATAAAAGGACGGTGATGTGTTTGGCGTGGGAGTATGAAGTGAGTTGCAGACTCTGGAGTAATAGAGTCGAAAGGAAGAGCATTTCAGAAACAGGGAACATAAAGAGTAAATGTGCATGCAATCTGTGTTGTTATGAAGTGCATTCCACTGCATTTTCCGGCATTTAGTTGCACTGCAACAAGTGTCATTAATTCAGTGCTCTATTTGTTGACCTCAGAAAAAATAGTTGAGCAGGGCCTGTCTAGAATGAAACCTGTTCAGCATACAAAAACATCCCAGCAGAGAGCACATTATTCACTGTGATGTCCTACCTATTAAACTACGGGCCTTAGTTATTGTCACTTTCAATCTCACTCGTTTTGTAAGAAGGGGCCTTATTTTGCTTTGTTTTTTCAAAATGGAGTACATGATGAAAGATCTGATCTCTCTCACAAATCCTAGATACTTTCTGTGGGACACTTGTTTGACAAAGGTAATCGAAATACTGGTCTCCCAAAGCTGTAAGGCATTGCTGATGGCACATACTGAGTGACAAAGTCTCTCCATTAAGTGGCAAAACTGCAATAACAGGTAAGGCATTGCTATGCCATCCCGTTTATTTGTGGATTTGTTAAGGTAGTGCAGAAAAGATACCTCTCCTGGCCGCAATGAATGGAGAAAACCAAAACTCCTCAATAGTAACAACCACTTTGGGAGGGGAGCATGAAGTCTGCTGCTCTGAGGCAGCATCTCCCTGTCGTGCCCTAAGGAGGGGTTGAAGGAGGCACACCACATACTGTGGCAGGCCAGTATGGGCCATTGTAATTCAGTATGTGACAATGTGCCGCCTGATAGTCGCACTAGGCTGGGCAGGGGCTGCTGCAGCCTGTCAAATCAGAGGAGCAGCGTGAGCCACCAGTGGCGGGTGGTGACATTTGAAAGTGGTGAGGCGTAAAAGAATTATCGTACTGCGGCGAGCGAGCGTAGCGAGCGAGCCCGAAGCACCTACGGGGAGTTCGGGGGGGGTTCACCCCACGTGAAAAGTTTGAAAAAAGAGTGGGCAAATGGTGCATTTTCAAGCAAATTTGAGAAAGAGGTGACAACCAAGAGACTATGTAATTAGAGCGATCTTTAAAGCTCTCTTCAGGCTCAGGAGACAATTATTCCCAGAGGACCAAATGTAAACAGGAATATACAGCTCTTAATTGTCACTTTTACATTTTAATGGACTTCCTGATGTTAAGAAAGAGAGTGCAATGTTTAACTTAATCACCGGGGCCTTTTCAGCCTCATCTTATGTTGTGGTTCACATGGGACTAGAGGGGCAACATTGTTGTGGATATTAGGTACTGATTCGACTCCCCGTTAGTTGCCTTAAGTGGAATGTTGGCAGGAGTATAATGCCTGAACAAAAGCTGCTCCTAAATTAAATAATTACCATGTTTAGCTCCAAATTATGATAATTACGATTATGGTTTTGAATTGGCGTCTTTCGCTTTGAGAACGGAAAACATGCTACGGATGTCAGAAGACAATTTTTGTTCATGCTGAAGAGAAAGACTATAGGCCTATAACAAGGGACGAGTCTAACAACTGATGTAGACCGAGGCAGAGGACTATAATGGTATTAAAAGATGCCATCCAGCGAGGGGAGAATGTTCTAAATTACAAGGGGAGGAACATAAAGGAACATAAAGGAACATAAAGATAAATATTAGAGTTTTGTAGTAGAATGCATATAGTAGAATGCATATACACGTCATGATTGGCACTGAGCCACTGTACTGCCTTCACTGGAGCCCTCAACAGTCTAATAACCTGTTATAATATGAATATTATAATATGGTTTCACTACTGACTCATGACACAAGCTGTTTGACGGTTATTCGGTCTGTCTATGAGGATGCCCACTTCATAGGCTGTCTGTGATTCCAGCCAAATGCTCACAATGTGAAAAGGAACTTTGTCAACCCCAGAAAGACATCTCCCAAACTTGTTCAACAATCACTGACACATTTAGTTTTTAACAAAACTCTTTTGGGTGCTCCAATTAAACAAGGGTAGGGTTTGAGAGAATGTAATGTTTCACGATCTGTGTTCTTAATCTTGATTAAGTTTGCGGTACTGTACAAAGCAAACTATTTTTTTCTTTGCACTGTATGACACTTTAAATATCTGTAATCCAATATTCTATGTGTGTTTATTCTGAAATCTTTATCCGCTTGTACCGTAGGGGAATTATGTTTCTGCCACCACACTAAAGGCATAACAAAATAATGGTGTCCTTCACAAAATTTGGTGACATCCCAAATATTTTGCTTAAATCTCCGACCTTGTAGATAAATTACGAACTTTTGGTGAAGAAGAGCCTCATGAGAGGTGAAGACTTCCGGTCTGCCCAGGCGCTGCAGGTGTTTTAGTTACATCCCTGCAATGCACCCATATTGGGTTCAAGGATTTTCGGATTGCAGGCAAAATGACAGTTTGCCATTGGCCATTACCTTTTCAATCAGGTCGTTTAGAAGACATCTCTTGGAGTCTGCTTTCTGATAGATAGGCAAAAAATTGTCTACTCTAAATGACTGACTTCAAGTCTCACCGTCTGGACAGTCCATCCTCGAGTGAGGCGATGTTATGGATGGGAGGGTAAGCTTTAAGAAGAGCATCCAACCTCAATATTAGGACAAATACAAAAATAGAAAACCTGCACCGTTTGATGCTCAGTAACCAATATCTATTCCCTGTGACAATCTCCATATGGTTCAGCCCTCCCGAAGCCTTTAACTGGGGCTAGAGGGGATTTAGTCCAGGAATCAAGGCTCCGGGGGGCATGGGTACCCACTGATTCTGCTGAAGCCTAGATTCCTGGGGGAATCTTTCACAAATCACTGTGAAATGGCGAGATGAGTGAATGACCAAGTGACTGGGTGAGTACTTGGGAACAATTGCACAGGACGTCGTTTTGAGTAGTGTGTAGACGGCGCTGGGGATCTTTCTCCTCTGCACATTATTAGAGATTGCGTTTCACTCAGTTTTGTTCCGCTTTATCAAAGAGATTCTATAATACACACCACTTCCGCTCGTAAGTTAATTCTGTGGTGAAATGTGTTTAGCAGACTAAAATAAATGTTCCAATCAGCTGGAGCCCTTCTGCTGGAGCCACCATATGGCGCTATCTCACCGGGGCAATTTATACAGCCTTGGGCCTTCATTCAATAACCCACAGCATCCTGGGAGCTGTAGCCGGGTTCGCACACAGTCTCGAGTGGCCTGTAGCAGGAGAGCGCTGGGCTCTCTGGATATTGCCATGACAACCTGGGATATGTACCACCCGGTTCCCAGACGATACACAGCCCTGGGCCCTTTATACTTAGACTGTTAAATGTGGTGCTTCTTTCCGGGCGTTTGGTTAAGTGTCTAAAACAAACTCTTCTTTTGGCCGATTCCTGTGCACTCGGCGCGCGGTGCCATCGGCTGACATGTTCCAGAGTCTTGGCCGCGGCTTTGCCTTTTCCATGACTGCATGATCTCAAAACCTGCAGTGGGTTGCCAGAGGGCAGTCGCGGCCGGCATGACTCGGGGGTACGCGCGGGGGGGGGGGGTTAATAAAATAAAATAAAAACAAATTTACCAGGATGAGGCATCTCCTCCGCCGGTCCCGCGTCGCATCACGTCTCCGAGTCCTCTCACAGACCGTTGGCAAATCATAAGTCTGGATGCGACTGGGGGCAGCTACTCGGCTGTATCCTGCCATTTGACAGGGCATGGGGCGACTGTACGTCACCGCCCGAGCAGGATCCTATCTTGAGACTCCTGCACTACACTAGGCATGCGCAGCATACCTAATGTATTGTCAATGGAGTGGGGGGCTGAAATAAAAAGTGCCCTTCTCGCAGATGCGCAGTCGGAGTCCAGTTCTGGACTCCTGCTGCTCTCGCCTGCGTGTGTGCGTGCGCTGTGTGTTTTATTGCTGACTATGACTCATGCGCACTTGATGCTGTGAAGCAGCTGCCAGCACAGGCCGGAAATGTAAACAGACGAATTGCGTCTGCCGTCTGCTTACATTTCTTGCTGCCCGTGAGCAGTTTTTCTTGTTGATATTGCCAAGTGGGGCGCTGCCCCGGCGCCCCTATGGACCAGCCGCCACTGTGAGCCACCCTGAACATTGGACATACAGGAGGAAAGAACATGGCCACATCTGGCCTCAGGCCCGACTTCCCGATCCGAGCCTGCATCACCCCCAATCGTTGCATCCATAGCTGATTGCCATTGGATGACAGTTTACACTTCAGGGTGGATTATCTAGCAGTTAAGGTCAATTGGTTTAGATTTCCCATGATCTCACTCATAGCTGATTATTTCAGACAGTTACACGTCTTCTACAAGTCAGGCGTTGCTTGGTCTGGATAACATCCTGAAACTTTGTCGCCCAGTTTTGGTAACAGCTGACAACGTCTGTGTCTTTGCTAGTGGCATCTATTTGTATTTCTAAACGGTTCTACTTCTACTAGTGTTTTTGACCAGAATTGTCTTACTGATTAATTCATGTGAGGAACCGGTCTGTGATCGAGACTGCATGTTCTGTGCAATGACCACGTATAAGAGAAAGACTTTTCCATTTGAGGAGTAAGTAGCCACATTCCCAACCTACACAGTTTGGATGTCACGGTCTTACTGTGAGTTGTTCTTGAGAGCCCACAGAGCCCCATACAATTTGGCTCTTATAAAGTGCCTGCGTTTTTTAAAATTAATTCACACTCTTTGAAAGTAAAATTAAATCACACTACTTGCTTTGATTCTCGAAAACAGTCATTGAGTGATATATTTGCAATTTCTTTTTGGATACTCACTGAATTAAACCAATGCCTGCCAAGCCAATTTGCTTAAAGGAGACCAGTGTGTTAAAAAGGAAAGTAATAGATGAAAAACTGTCTACATCCTCAGTATAGCTTTTCGGACCCTAGTCCCAGTTTACAGTTGTAGGTACTCTCCACAGCTTCAGGTTTCCAAAATTGAAGTACTGGAAATTGTAGAGTATTGTCAGACAGGCTTATGGTAGGATCCATAAACTTCCTTCTTCTTTCCCTGACAATTCCCTCTTCAGGAACAGCCTCCCCACATTTGTTTCAATACCTATTGTTTGGAACAGAAACGTTTTCTGCATGGTTGTGTTGCCGGATGAAAGAAAAGACAACATGACTTCTGCTGGCAATATAGTATAAAGTTTAATATAAGTGTACGCGGAAGGTCAGTCAGCTCTGTGGAACTGAAATCTGAGCTTCAACTTACAGTAGATACGCTAGTTCAAAGTGTCAATACGTCACACATTTTGCATATTGTTAATGCATCTGTTCGAGCACAACACTATATTAAAAGTAATACTTTCTATAAAAAACAACAAGTCACTTGTTTAAGGAATTCGATTAATGTGCACGTGTTAGCTAGTTGAGCATCTACACTACCACTCGTACTACCAGGTGTCCTTGACTTGTCTCTTTGAAATCCAGAAATGCTCTACTTCTTGCTTGACTACCGCTCTGCAAGGCCTAATCTTCCACCTATTCTGTGCTTTTGCGCTACCATATCTATGTATTTTCGTAAAGATGTGTTCTCACAAAGCAGGCCTGTAACTTCCTATCACTGCTATGTCTAATTATATTTCCCTACTCTACTGAAGCTCGCATCTACCGCCCTCTGTCTGGAACCTGACTCCATTTTGTTTCGCCTTTCTGTTTTATTATTACAGACAAATTAGGCCTGTATTTCTCCTTTATTACGTACATCGATACACAACTTTCTGACTGCATTGACATGCGTGGGCCTTCTTCATTTTCTACGTTTATTAGAACATTCACCCCTGTAGTTGCTTCTTCAACTAGATCCTCACCTTCACTTTTGCTTGGCGTTATCAATGTGTATACATTCTTCTCAACATCTTGCGTTCTATTGACCAGCCTACTGGTGAACATCCCTCCTAACGTCTAACTAGCCCTTTTGCAACACCCTAGCACTATCTGAAGGACACAGGACATTAAAACCAATATCAGAAGTACAGGCAAAAAGGCCTCAAATAGTCCTGACATCGTTGGGGGCCCCTCCCTCGTCCGCCATCGTCTTTTGCAGGGTGTGCAGAACTTGTATGGCTTCAGTGAGTGTCCCATTGTCAGTGTCATTGGCTGGGATATATGTGCAACAGGTCGTGTGAATCTTGGGACATATCCTGCCTTCCATAGCCGTCATTAAGTCCAATATGTGTCTATGCTGCATAATTATCACTCTCATTGCATGCAATTCTTCCTTGATGGCCTTGAAGCCATCTTTAGTAGCATTAATAGTTTTGATCAGTTCCCAACTTGTTATTTGCAACCAACGTGCAGTTGCTTTTGGTTGGATGAATGGTAGAATGGTTCCAAAGACGAGATGGGCAGCATTAAATAGCCTGTACTCTTCTGGAACGTCTTCCCAGGCTGTAGTACTCTGCAGTTCTCTTGTTCCGATGATGGTGTAGCAAAGTCGTTGGACGGCATATGGAATGGTCATGCAGCTCTGAGATATTGACTCCTGAAATCACCAGAGAGGGTGTGTGCACAGTCACCAAAGAGCAAAGAAAATCAGGGGGCTGGAGTGTAGCAGAGTAATTATTACAAAGAAGAGTATGTCGAAATATCCCTGAAAGTCCCTGCTGTAATATCTTGGCTCTCCAATTTTTATCCTTGTACCTCATAATCCCTGTCTTATCCATTGCATCTAACTTCACTGCTAATTCCTTGCGATCTGTTAGGACATTCATTACATCTGCTAACTCTACAAATGAAAAGATGTAACAGAGGCATGGTGATATCTGGGGGTACCTCCTTAGACGAGTGGAACCTATCTGAGTCAGTAGTGTGTGGAATCAAAGAGCAGACGAAACAAGAGGAGATAGAAGTTTGCGTACCTATCTCTGACATGTATTGGCACCACATGTTATCTAATAAGGTAGCATGAATACTATGTGATACATTTTCTTGCTCAGGTACTGCTCTATGCAATCGCGTAATAGTATTATATAATCCCATACAGGAAGTAAAATACAATTTTACTGTGGCCGCCAGCATAAGACATAAAAAGAAAAACAAAATAGCAATACATAAATGTCCGCTAGTAGAGTAGACAAAATACTCCACATGTGCTTTAAAAGAAGACACTGCTACTCTTGTCTTTCGCTTTGCCCCTCTTGTTTCCCTTCTGTCTGTTGTAGCGTCTGAGGTAAGGCCAGGTCCAGTCGCACATCCCGCAAGTGGATCCATAGTTTCCTGCCATTCACTTTCACAGCAGTAGGGGTGCTCATCGTCACTGAGAAGGGACAGCTGTACTTGGGATCCTTCCATTGGCGGACAAAGTTTCAGACATAGAGTTTCTGCCCAACTGGTATCAGACTGGTCTGCTGGGCTGAGCCAATCTTTTCCTTTCACAATATCTGTTTAGAGAAGAACTTGACAGATTTCATTAACTCAATCAAATAGCAATTCATTTCTTCCCCTAAAACTTCAGCTGTTATATGGGCATCTGTCTTTTGCCTCGCTATCGTTAAAGGGGTGGGCAGGGGACGTCCTGTCACTATTTGATGTGGCGTTAGATGGTGATCGCTTCCTGGCTGATTTCTAAGGCCGTACAAAGCCAGTGGTAAACAGTACAGCCATTTCCTTTCCAGAGTAGGACATAGTTTGCTTATTTTATTCTTGAGGAGGCCGTTCAGGCACTCCACTATTCCATTACCTTGAGGGTGATCAGGAGATGTCAGTTTATGTTTTATTCTTAGGACGGTACAAATGTATTGAAAAATTGCATTGCCGAAATGAGGTCCATTATCTGACCATCTCGGTATCACCTCTCTTAACAGGAAATTAACTGCTGCTTTAGCATCATTATGCACACAGGGTCCTAGCCTCAATCCATCGTGAAAATTGCCAAACAACTACTATGAGGTACCTGTAATTGTTGCATCTCTCTATCATGTCAACAAAATATAGGTGGAGATGTGTAAATGGACCTGACGGGCATGGTATTGTTGAGGTGATTTCTTTTAAGGACGGCTTGGGACTATACTGTTGACATACTGCAATGTACATAATGATCATTTCAGATAGTTGTGGAATAAAACAATGTGCCTACAATTTTGCTAAAAGATACTCTTTTGCAGTGTGTGCTAGGAGGTGTAGTTGCTCTAGAGCTATGTACAGCAAAGCTTGTGGCATTACTGGCTTGCCTGTTCTTTCCTGCCTGTAAATGAAATCTGTTGGTGACTGAAGTTAACTTTCCTATGCCCACAGTTCCCTTTCGTGAGGGTATGAATGTTCTTTCAATTCACGTAAATGTAACTTAACTGTCTCTGTGTAAGGAGGTGGTACTTCCGTAGCATCCTGTTGTCTGCTTGCCATCATACCTAAGGTGTGTTCATCACATTCAGTATACTTTGGGGACACTTTAGCTACTTCTTTTGCCGCCCAATCTGCCAGAGCATTACCTCTAGAGCTAAGATCTTACTGATTAATGCACTCTGAGCATTTTATCACCGCTACTTTGGATGGAAGTGTTAAAGCTTTTATTAATTGTGCCAATAAATCTTTATGCATCACAGGAGATTCGTCAGATTTAAAGAAAATCCCCTCCTTTCTCATCTGTGAATGCTAGAATGTACAGTGGTGGTGACATATGCTGAATCTAAATAGATGGTGACCTCTAGTCCCTCAGCTCGCTGCAATGCATCAATGATGGCCACTAATTCAGCCGCTTGTGCTGAAAAGTGAGAAGGTAGTAGTATCTGGCTAATAATTTGTAATGTGTCCGATGATCCCTGTTGTTCAGCTATTACAACTGCTGTTCCTGAATGTCTAAACCCAGTTTTCTGGTCTATGTAAGAGGATCCACCAACAAAGAGTAATATGCTTCCTGGGATGGGGTCTTCCCCTGCAATACTTTCTTGTTCTGGTATGTAATAAGCACAGTCATGAACTTGTTCATCATCAGTAACTGGGTGCGCAAAGAATGTGACTGGATTAACTGTGTGATATCGAACCACTTGCAAAGATGGTACTGAAAGTATTACTTCATACCCAGATGCCCTCTGAGTTGTAAGAGTATTCTTGCTTATTTGTAAAATAGCAAGTACCGCATGTTCTACATGCAGTGTTAAAGGTGACCCCATCGCTATTGTAGTGCTTTTCTGGACTGCAAATGCTGCTGCTGTAGCCAGTGCTTGCTCACATGGATAGTGACCTTTCATGGCAGGATCTAGCAGCCCACTGTAGTAGGCAATTGGTTTGTGTCCTATAGATGTTTTTTAAGAAAGTACAGCCATCATTGTCATTCCATTACAGTGACAAAAGAGATAGATGTTTTCTTTGTAGTCTGGAGTATCTGATACTGGAGCATCTGTAATTGTATTCTTCAGCTCCTGAAATGCTGTCTCTTTCATCAGTCCAGGTTATTTTAATCCCTTTGGTATGGGACTCTTTTAAAGCAGTCAAAGTGGTGCAGTCAGGGTGGCATAATTAAATACCCACTGTCTTACATAGTTGCAAAATCCTAAGAACTGCTGAATCTGTTTTGTGGTAGGGCTTGTGCATATTTCTGATGTTCTGCTCTGCCACCCTCCTCCCTTCTTTTATGTTATTATCTGCCCCAAATAATTAACTTCTTTCTGCACACACTGCAATTCATTTTATCCACTTTATATCCCTTTTCTGTAAGCATGCAAAGGAGACCAATGCTGTACTCCCTGCATTTGTCTTCAGTGGGGCTGCACACCAAAAGTCATCCACATATTGTAAGAGGGTGCATTTTACATTTGCTAAATCTTTTTTCACTGTCCTGTTAAAGATACTTGTAGACTCAAAATAGCCTTGGGGAGACTTCTATACAGGCCTTGAAAAATCCTAAAAATGTTACTAGACCTGCAGGTCTAGTGACTTAAATAATCTACTCGACCTAATTATAATGCTCTTGACCCATAAACTGGTTTCAAATTATGTGATCCTGGGCAAGTATTTTAATTCACTGAGACGCCATTTTCTTCTTTATCACATCTGAGAGCACCTTCAAATACGCGAGTTCAGCATGTCTGATGTACAGAAAACTCTTTTGTTTGATTTAATAGACTAAACTTTTGCTCCATATACAATACAAATCTAGCCACATTTAGGCTACACATGACCACTGACTTGCCTCAGTTCATTAACCGCATTGTCATCAGTGCGGGGCAGGAATGTTTCTCAAATCATGTTTAAAAACTGTCACATTTAATAAATGCATAACTAAAGCGTTTATTGGCCAAATGCCCGTGACCTGGAAGGAGGCAATAGTGGTCCCTATTTTTAAAAAGGGTAATAGAAGTGACCCGGCCTGTTATAGGCCAATATCGCTCATTGATGCCACGGCCAAGGTATTGGGCAGAGTTCTCCTTGCCCGGCTGGAGACCTGGACAACGACGACAGGAGTGATATCCAACACGCAATATGGTTTCAGGAAGGGGCTTGGTACGACTGAACAATGCCTAAACCTGTCTTTAATTATTAACAAATACGTGAAGGCCAGGTAGGGCTCGATCCACCTGGCCTTCGTGGATTTGTCTAGTGCCTTCGACACTGTTAACAGAGAGAAACTATGGGATATGCCGGAAAGTTTGGGGGTAGAACAAGCTCTGGTGTCACTTATTCGTAGAATACATTTCAACACCTCAGTTTCCATAAGATGTGGCACTCAAGGGGAAAAAACGGAGCAGATAGCTTCAACAGAGGATGTCCGGCATTGGTGTATCCTAGCCCCCTTTTTGTTTTTAATTTACACAAATGGTCTGGAGGCTTCCCTATTAAATAGAAATCTGGATGTTCCCAAGATTGGCAGCAAATCTGTCCCCTTGTTATCTTACGCTGATGATACAGTGCTAATGGCTACGACAACGAATGGCCTTCAGAATTCCCTGGATACTTTTATTGATTTTATGTCGTCACTTGATCTTAAAGTTAATTTTATTAAATCATATATCATGGTCTGCGGGCCAAAGAGTACAAAGACTAACATCTTTGTAGCACAGGACAAGAGAATAGAAAAGGTTGAGAATTTTATGTACTTGGGCTACTTATTTAACAATAAACTAAGCTGGGACCCACTCGTGACAGCAAGAGTTCACCATACAACTAGGGCGGTGGATGGGCTTTTTCGTTTTGCCTGCAAGTTAGGCCATAAGCCTGTGAGGGAAATACTTACTCTTTATAAAGCCAAATGCCTTTCGATTGCAACATATGGCGCAGGGGTGTGGGGGCATCACAATACATGCCAGTTACAAGTAGTGGAAAATAAATTCACTAAAAGGTTTATGATGACGCCTAATAGTGCCTCTAACCGCCTATGTCTTGATGAATTGGGTCTAGAACAGTTAGAAGACGGTTTATCTTGTGCCCCTCTACTCTTATGGGTTAAAATTTAGCTTTCTGAAGAACTAATGTTCTCACAAGAAATAATAAAAGACTGTCAAAACTTGGCCAATTCCTTAAAAATACCATGGCTTCGTTTCCTGAAAGACAAATATCATGAAATAGGATTGGGCCATTTTTATGATAGCCCTGAAAGTATTCCATTGAACGCCAAAGTTATCATCAAAGAGGCATTACACTCAAGGGGAAACACACGTTATCTTCATCAAGATGAAATCGGTCCTATGCACTTGTCCACTGCCCCATTGCAATATTATTTAACATTCACCACTAACTCGCAGATTATATTTTACCTAACCAGATTTCGGTTAGGTATTGTGCATTTTGTGCTGGCGTTTCCACGCCAGTGTGGTTGGGCGAATGATCTCCCTCTTTGTCCATGTGATAACCTTACAAGCCAAAGCACTCTGCACTTTATTCTATTTTGCACTTTATATAAAATGGCAAGGAGTAAATGTATAATTGCACTGTTAAAGAAAATCCGCCCTTGGACATATGTTGATGGTTTTAAATATTTGCAATCATTGACTACCCCCGAAATTTGTAGTGCAATAGCTAGTTACATAAAAGTATCTTTGGCCATTAGGGAAAGATATGAATTAGAACACATTGAGCTGTCCCAGTGAAATTGTCGCTTGTAAAGAGTCACATGACCCTGGTTTTTTAGGATTTGTTTTTAACACATTGTTTAGATTGTTTATATATTGTGATAATGTCTTTGCAAATCTGAATTGGTGTTATGAATTGTCACCAGATGCTGAATTTTACGAATCGTGCTCATTTGAAGGCCATGGTTTTAAATTAACCTGGAAACTCTGGAGGTCTATTCAGATGCTGCAAAGCCCACTAGACATGCACCTTATCCTATGTATTGACAAGACTCATGGATCTCTTATGTGATGTTTTTAATGTACTGAATGTTTTCTTATTTGTATTATTTTATGGCTGCTTAAGCCGAATAAAGATTTATTGATGATGATGGCATAACTAAAGCATAAAGTAGCAGCACACTGTCATTTGCAGTCAGCAGATTTTACAGTGAAATGGCAACAGAATTTCCTATTGACGTGGTTTTAAAACTATATAGTGGACAATGTCTGGAAATCGAGTTTGTGCAAATATTTGTTATTTGCACATCACAAAGTAAAGTGTTCCGATTTGTTTTGCTCCTATGTAAATCTTTATTTGCATCACACTTCTGAATTACAAAAAGTTTTCATAATTCCTGATATATTTTTCAGTACTTGTACTATCCATTTAAGAAGCTGTTTAAATGTTGTGTTAGAAAGAAAACCTGACCCACATTGTTTCACTTCTAAGTAGCTAATATGGCATGTTCATACTATCTGTTCGCAAGTTTACATGTTACTTGTTATTCATTTGCTGCTTGCTGTTGCCAGGGATGGCGGCTCTCGCCTGCTGTCGTCTCTCTTACAAGGTTCTTGGTGGGTGGGTGGGAGGGGTGGGTGGGTTAGGGGGTCGGGGGTCGGGAGTTTGGGGTTTCCTTTTCTTTTTTGCTCTCTTGCATTTTCATGTTCTATTTTTTTCCGTGCTGTAGGTATATTGCCATCACAGATGTTACCCACAATCCAGGGTTACTCTTGAAACATGTCATCCCCCTCACCTGGTGTCAATCTCTCCCATTAACACAAGGCCCAAGGCCCGCACATTACTCTCACATCACATTCCCCATTAGACAGAAGTTTAAAAATTGTCTCCTTAAATGTAAAGGGCCTTAACCACCCTATCAAATGGACGAAAATCGAAAACTACCTTTTCAAACTAAAACCAGATGTAATACTGCTTCAAGAAACAAAGATGTCCCATGGAGGTCTAGACAACTTTGGCAAGAACTGGATTGCTGACATCATTAGCTCGTCCAGTGAAACCAAGAAAGGCGGGGTAGCCACTTTAATCTCGAAAAATTCAGGTTTTTCCACTGAATCACACTTAGCAGATAAGAGTGGAAGATGGGTCCTATCTAAATTCACAAAAAACACAGGGCACTTCCATGTCCTCAACGTATACGGCCCGAACACAGACGACCCAGAGTTCTGGGACTCATTAACCCTCCCCCTGAGCAAAATACCTAGTAATTACCTCATTATCATGGGAGGCGACTTCAACCTCCCCGTGGATGTAACATTAGATAGACAATCCAGGTCCATCCTTAACCCCTCTAGGGCACATAGGTCACTACACAAACTGTGCGAAAGATTTAGCTTACACGATTCCTGGAGGCTCCAACACCCAGACACCAGAGACTACACCTTTTTTTCAAACCCCCATAAATCCTACTCCAGGATTGATTACTTAATGATATCCTAACTACATGTGCACCTAATCAACCAAACAGACATACTATCGAGATTAGTCTCCGACCACTCAGCCATAACTCTCTCCCTTATCGGCACCAATATGAATACCCTGAGTAAGATCTGGAGATTCAATGATGAATCAATCAGAGATGCTTCATCAAAAGAGAAGATTAAAAAAAACATTCTAAACTATCTAGAAGATAATACTAGCGCTGACACCTCCCCCGCCAACCATTGGGACGCCCTGAAAGCCACGGTGAGGGTCACTCTTATTAATATACAAACTAAGATTAACAAAGACCACAACAAAGAACTTCTAACCTTGGAACAAAATATTAAACATCTGGAGGCCGGCCACAGGTCCGACATGGATCCCCAAACCCTCTCAAAACTCTCCAACAAGAAATACGAATATAATAGACTCCTAAGTGAAAGAGCGGGTATATGGGTCAACAAATTAAAATGCCTAAACATATGCGATGCAAACAGGGCAGGGAAAATTCTGGCCTCCTACCTGAAACATAAGCAAAACCACAAGGGAATTGATTCCCTCACGGATAAATCTAACATTACACATACCAAACCACAGAAAATATTAGAAATACTTAAAGATTTTTATCAGTCCTTATACACAGACGACTCAGGGATCCAAGCATCAGCCTGTGCAGAATTCCTCAGAGACATCCCACTTCCATCCATCTCGGATCAAGAGAAAGCGGTCTTAAGCTCCCCATTCTCTATAGAAGAGAGAGACTCAGCAATTCGTTCGTTAAAATCAAACAAAGCGCCCGGTCCAGATGGCTATACTGCAGCTTTTACAAAACTTTCACCCATATACTCAAACCAACTCTTCTGTCCCGTTTTCAACACTTTGCCGACTCTGGCATTATTTCCGGGACCACCAGTGAAGCAACTATTGTCGTAATCCCCAAAGAGGGGAAAGACAATACACAAGTTAAAAACTACAGACCAATCTCTCTAATGAACCTGGATGCAAAAATCTACGCCAAGATACTTTGTAATAGATTGGAACCTCTCCTACCTCACCTAATCGGACACTCACAAGTGGGCTTCATGAAACACAGGCTATCCAACGATAAGACCCGTCTCCTATGCCACATTATTGAAGAAGCTAAATTGGCCCCTTCTGAAACGGTAGCAATTACCCTCGATGCTGAAAAAGCATTTGATAGGGTCTCATGGACGTTTCTCCGTGAATCTCTTAAGAAATATAATTTAGGTGAGGTCTTTACTAGAGATCATGGCTCTGTATGGCGGTCCGTCTGCTAAGATCAGGTCTGGTGGCTTACTTTCCACTGAATTTAAACTAGAAAGAGGCACGAGGCAAGGTTGCCCCCTCTCTCCCTCATTATTCATCCTAATCCTTGAACCCTTACTCCACAAGATCAGATCCAACCCCTACATTCATGGCATCGCCTTCAATAATATTAAAGTGAAATTCGCGGCATACGCTGACGATATCCTAATAATGTCTGAAAAGGCTAGTCAATCTATTCCGGCCCTACTCCAAACCATCAAAGAATGTGCCCAAGTTTCTAATTACAAACTTAACAAAGACAAATCTGAAATTCTCCCTCTGAATAATCTCTGCTCCAGTGCCCTGTTCATCAACACAGGTCTAACCTGGCAACCAAAATTTGTGAAATATCTGGGCTAGGAATTCAACTTAGACTTACTGGAATCCCTGAAACACAATGAGACACTAGCTCTAAGGAAGGTAGAAACCTTACTTGAGGGATGGAACCCCAAATTTTTAACGTGGTGGGGCCGAGTGGAGACCATAAAAATGATGATCACACCCATAATCAACTACCTTACAAATATGCTACCATTAACTCTTATCAGAGGAATTAAAAAAAAAAGATTGACAAGCTACTAAACAAATTCCTTTGGCAAAACAAAAGACCGAGAATTTCAATAAAAAAACTACGCCTCCCAGTGCATCTCGGCGGTGTTAATCTTGCAGACTTCAAGAGCTATCAAACTGCCTTCCTGTCCAGACAGGGCTCAATGTGGTTCGCCCAAGCCCTGGATTATATCCCCACATGGCTTTTGGTAGAAAGGGAGCTTCTAGGCAAATTCCACCCGATCTCTCTCTTAACTAGCAACCCCAAACTCCCGCTCTCAGGCAAATATATCTTCCTCAACACCAAAAGGGCCCTCCTGAGAATTGATAGAACCTTAGAAACCCCGATCTCTAGCTCAAATATGACCTCCCTATGGAACAACCCTAAAATCTGAATCCATGGCTCTCCTCCCAGTTGGTCCCACTGGGCCTCTAGAGGCATCAACTTCTTGAAAGACCTAGGGTCTTCTCAATCTCCGCTAGCCTTCAGGGAGCTGAAAAACCGCTTTAACTTACAGGACATAGATCTTTATGATTTTTTAAAACTTAAGGTTGCTCTTTCTAAATTACAATTTCCAAATAAGGACCCTTCACTTATCAAGACCATTTATCCTTTAATAAATCCGGTCACCAGGCCTCTAAGTTTTACCATCTTATACAACCGAAGTCCTCCACCACGTCCTCAAAACTCCAAGCTAAGTGGGACCCCACTGAAAAGATTACGCCACAAACCTGGCATCAGATATGGAGATTAGTGGTCTCATATAAAATCTCCCCCACACTCGCACAGACGAAATTCTGGTTACTACACAGGACATTCTGGACCCCTGCACGCCTCCACAAACTCTCCCTTAGAGAGACACCAGCTTGCTGGAATTGCAATGACCGCATGGGTGATCTCCCTCATCTCCTCTTCTATTGTAGCGCAGTCTCCCCTTTTTGGGACTCAGTGTTTAGCTTTATCCATTCCATCTGTGGAGTCCCTCTAGAGCGGACTTTCTTAACACTACTCGAGGGGTTTTTAGACCCAAACATAAGATTCCATGAAGACAGTCTACTAATTGATATCCTACTCACTGCTGCATGCAAAATGATCTTAGCTAATTGGAAGAACACATCCGTCACCTCCTTCCGATCCTGGCTAAACTGGGTCTCCTTCCTGAGAGGAGCAGATAACATCTCACTACAAAATTCCCCATGGATTGTACGCAACACACCTATCTGGAACTCCCTTGACAATTACATTGCCACCTCTAAACCACCATGAAAGCCTACCAGGAGATCCACCTCTACATTCCGGTACATCTTCCCTTCTCGCACATGCACAAACATGCGAGTAACTAGACCTGATAACGTCACCCTCCTAAACCCAGCGATGACTCCTTAGAGGGATAGGAGCACATAACCTGAACTCCACTTGAAACTAATTGCTGTACGTGCCTCCTAGATGTTACCCACAGACAGAGCGGGGTCGATTCTATACCTACTAGCACCCCTCCCTTCTCTCTTTATCTACCTCTATAATTTATTATATGTCAGACCATTCCACTCAAGGGCCCGTCGAGACATCATATGTTGCTTTTCTTGTGCTCATCAACTGTTACCAACCATCCAGGTCTGTACGCTACAGAAATGTATATCTCAGATTGGTCCCTTGTATTATTAGACTCTTTTTTACATTTTGTTTGCTCTTTATTGTTTATGAAAAATGCTCAATAAAATACTCCTGAAATTAAAAAAGAGAGAAAACCTGACATTTTACAGCCTTTCATTTCACAATTATTGTCAGATAACTCACTTGACAAAAAGCACTAACTATAATAAGAGAAAATTAAACACCATTTTCCAGGAACAGATAAGAGACAAACTGACATTTGACCTCTGTCCTTGAACAGACAGCAAATGTGTCAGACAAACAAGATTTATAGGCTTTTTTTGTTGCACATTCACTTTTTGAATGAACAGACAACTATTCCTTTCAGCTTAAGTTAACTCGCCTAGCAGGGACGAGTAAATGCTGAAAATAACTTGACCTGATAAAATCTCACTCGCAATTGCGAGTGGATTTTTATGAGGCGTGCTATAGCAATACTACGTTTGTCTGCATGTGAACCCTGTTAGATATTTACTATCTGGGTGCAGTGCAATGCTGAAAAATTTATTTTTCAAGTCTATTACTGAAAAGTAAGTGGCATCAGTAGAAATGTTTGTTAGTATGACCAATGGGTCTGGTACCACCAGAAAATCTGGTATTACTATGTCATTCAGGGAAGCAGAAATCTTGAATCATTCTCCAAGTTTCCCCCTTAGCCTTTTTTATCAGGTAAATCGGTGTATTACAGGGTGTTGCTCTCTCATATATCACTCCCTGCTCAAGTAAAGCCTGTATTGTTTGAAGGATGCCTTCTTCTGCTTCCTTGGATAAGGGATACTGACGTACTCCAGGCAGTATCGCTCCAGGCTTTAACATTATTTTCATAGGCTCAGCATCTTTAATCAGTCCCACATCATGTGGGCCCTTTGTCCACAGACTCTCTGGTACTTTTGACAAATCATTTTCTTTTATTGTACTGTCTCATGCATGTTTCAGCACGGTCCTGTATTGCAACTGTACTTTATTGGCAATGTCCATTTCAAATACCACTGTCTCAATTGATGGGGTATCTTCATACATTTATTCATCTAATATGTCTCTTAATTTGACTTCTGGATCTGTAAATACTACAGATGCCCACGTTACTTGTCTCCTGTCAAAAGCTATCAACAATGCACAACATTGCTTTATTTCAAGGGCCATTATATCTAACACCATGTCAGGTTCTTCTATAGGATCCACAGGCATCTCATGTATGAACATTAGTTCTTTTGGTATCTGCAGTAGCTTTGGTGTATGTGCTATCAAGACATATATGCCACTCAAAAAGGCCTCTGTATCCACAGGAATTGCTCTGACCTATTGTCACAAGTCCTCATGAGCTATGAGTGACAACATCCTACCTGGTGTAATACCTAGAGTGCAACATACCATTGACCCATCTCCCAAAAAGAGATGGTCATATTCAACGTACTCATTATGTCTCTTCCAAGAAGGTTACCTGATGCCTGTGGGGAATATAACAATGATCCTTCAATATGCGTGTCTCCTATTGTCATATTCACGGATTCATTAAAAGGAACCCTCCTGACAGCCCCAGAAAACCCTTGTGTGTCCATTGACTTGTGAGAAAGTAGTAATGTTCCTTCCTTTATACAAGATTTAGTCGCCCCAGTATCGATCTAAAACCTATAGGGGTGACCTTCTATGGCTACTGTCATAGTGGGTTCCTCATCTGATCTGTGTGTTACCGATAGAACTGGGCACATAATGGTTGTCTGTGGGCTTTCTCATTGTGTATAGCTGTTGGTTGGGCAGAAAAGGGATTACCTCCTTGTACTGTTTCTTCTCCCATCTGGACCCGTGTTGGTCCTCCTGTAGTATTTCGGAAAACCTGGGGCATACTCTGTGGCATTTGCCCCTGTTGTACGGTCCACTGACCCTGCAGAGGTTGTTGGGGAGCTCATTGCACCTGTTATGGCCCCATCTGCCTCTGCGGGGTGAACCATCCATGTGCTTGCTCATAGTTCTTTTTCGCTCTACATTTGCTTGCAAAATGACCCATATTACCATAATGCTGTTGTCCTGCCCTAAATCCTCCTTGTCTTTTCCCTGGCATATGGCACTTGGCTTCTGGACAAGCATCCTCGTCTCTTCCCCATGTTACTTACTGGTTGCACTCCTGGTACCTGCACTGGCATTATGACAGCCATTTGTGGTGCCCCTTTAGTACTCGTTTTTTAAGTGTCTGTTGCACCAACGTAGCTGTAACCCTTTCTGCCTGCTCTGTCCTTGCCCTTTTCTTTTTTCCATTTGAAATGATGTATTATATGCAGGACCACTGGAATTATGCAGCAGGATAGGGCCAAATTATGTGGCAGGTCTGAGTAAATTATGCGGCAAGAAAAGGCTAATTATGCGGCAGAATGCGCACATTTTGTAATGGTATTACTTATTTAGTCATTTGTAAACTTGGTAACAAGGTCTGAGCATTGCTTGCACCTCATTAGTACCAGTTTAACACTCAAATGTAGCAATAGGCAACAGAAAGGTGGCCAGTCCAGTTTTGCAAAGGGCCTTCCAGTGCCCAGCGCCACTTGTATCGGCATTTTTAATAACTTTTGAACTGTTTTGAGCTAGAAACACATTTTTTGTAAAAAACCTGTCATTATGTGCCAGATGATAGATTATGTGGCAATTGCGGCAAATCTATAATCGTGTGAAAATCGATGCGGCCGTACAATCGCATAATTCCAGGGCCCTGATTTTATGGGCTTGTTTTTCTAGACACAGTTTAGCCTTTATTCCCACTACTCCATCTAGGCTTGCTTGAATGTCTGTGGGCAGGCCTCGTTTCAGTGCATTATAAAATAACATTACATTTCCTCCCATGTTCTCTCAGTTACACCCTACTTCCTGTACCCATCGTTCTTTCATTCTGGTGATGAATTTAGCAATATCTTCAGTCAGTTTTACACTCTCTGCCATAGGGGCTCCAATGTCTGGCCTGCCTGGGTAAGTCTATCGAAGCGCATCCCAGACATGTTGACGAGATTATTGAAGGATGACCCTTAATACTGTGTGTTTATCAATGTTATATGAGGAAATCCCGCTCTGGAAATATTTTTATTTTCTTGATCTCCCACCAGAGAACTTAACAGGCTTTTAACATCGCCCAAGGCGAGGTTCACCCCAGCAGTGTGCTTTTCAAAGCATCCTATCAATTTTCCCGCTACCTCAGACAGTGATGGCAGTGCCCTCTTTAAATTCTCTTTATCCATTTGTGGCCATGGTACGTATGTGGGCAGTGGTCCGCCCTTGAAAATGAAGGGTAACTGATTTATTGGTCAAGGATTTACAGGTCTAGGGCCCAACCTTGGATCTGGTCTATTACTTTGAATCACTTCTGTTGGTTTGTCTATAGCATACCCCCCCCCCCCAAGACCGCGAGGCACTCTTGCATTTAGGGATAGTTCCAGCCTGGATTACCCTGTCTGCCGTATACAATATTCAGCAGTTGCCAAATCGATGGGTTGAAAAGATCCTTCTCGGTGCCATTGCTTTCTCCCCTGTTTTTAAGTCCCTTTTGCTAATTCATCTGAAGAGGGCTGACAATAGTAACTGCTCTCCTTATATTCTATAACCCCCATAGGTTTTAAATCTAACCTACTCTATTTCAAAATGGATTTCTTCGATGTTTCTGAAGTGTCTCTTATTGCCATAAATGACCCCTGCAGTCCTGTTTATTTGTATCCCTGTCAGGTCTGTCTTCCTACTACCTATCTTCCTCTTCACCACCTACTTCTTGCAACTCATTTGGGGGTTTATGATATTGGGGCGTCTGTATGTTCCTCTCCCATCCTTCTTCGTCTCTTATCCATTCCTCAGTTGCCTCGCTCAAATTCTCAGCAGACGTGTCTCCCAACTTACATGTCCCGTAGTTCATTGCCCTCGAAGAGGAAAAGGGCTTTTAGAGCATTCTGCTTGTCTAACGGTGTCCTGGAATTCATTTATGAGTCTGTCTCTTCGGTCTGATTCTGGACCGGTCCAAGGAGTTGTAGGAGTGGGGTCCTAGAGTGCCTCACTTCCCCGTGACCTTTGTCTCTTTTCTTTAGGTGAAACTCAAATAGGGTCTTGGTACCCTGCAGCTGGCAGTGTGGGATAAAGAGCATAAGGCCGGGGCTTCTCTGAGGTCTGTGCCTCTTCAGGTGCCGTTGATTTCACTTTTGTTTTTGTATTGCGAAACACCAGCCATATTGACATGGTAGCTTCCCTTTTCTGTTTTTTCTTTCTATTATACTTAAAGCGAATGTAATTCAGTGTGTTCAATTGCGTCTTCGTCAAATGTCCCGTCCTTTGGCCATGCCTGGGTGTGGCCTTTAGTGCCTTTGCACCATTGTTCACAGTACTTTTGTATCTTCTTCTTGTCTGAAGGGAACGTTTTAATCATGGGTTCAAGAGGGGTCTCCATGGTCCCCTAAGGATATATGCGTTTCCTATGTGTAATAGAAATGTCACTTTTATTCCCTTGTTCATTTGCCCACTATCTTATGCCCCTTTTTGAGCCTGTATCTTTCTCAATATATTTTTGCTCTGTGAATATCGCTAACTTATAGTAATGTTAAACATGTGCTGATTTTACGCAGTGGCACCTGACTTTACTTACAGTACCATAAGGCCAAAGAAGTGAACATCAAACACACTTATCTCTAGTCTGTATAACACTTCTTCCACAGTTATATCTGGGTCGGGTGCATGTATGAGGGGCCTAAGAGGATATGTGCCTGATGCAATGCATGTTACAATATTATCATGAATGTAAACAACTATTTGCGGTGCTCAAGGATGTGGTGTTCCATTCATATCTTTAACTCGTGAGTCATAAATATCAGTAAGAAATGCATCAAGTATGGCTTCTAATTTGATCAGTGACTCTTATTAGATGAATCCTAGGTGTATTACATGGACACAGGGGGTCTCCATGGGCCCATTGAAATATGACTTCTAATTTAATCTCATCTGTTACCTGCCACAGTGACTTATCAGTTCACTCAAAGGGAATTATTATTAATCTTTGTGTTTGTCTTGGAACGTTTCATTTTGACTCCCCATGTTTTTATCTGAGATAATGTTTCCCCCCTCCCAGGACACCTTAGGGGCTTATGTCGAAATGCCAAAAATATCGCAGAGATCTTGTTGTCTTTCTTTCTCGCTTACACCACACTGTACAACAACCGGCAGGGAACCCTGTCGCTTCTCTACAATCTGCCCCGTATGATCATGTAGCACTGAACTCTTTATATTGTCTTCCTTATTCATGGAGATATTTTCTCTTGCAACTAACGCGCTTTTCGGATTCGCAACCAAACGTCTGACCGTGCTCAGTGCAAAGTCGACCGACGCCAGCAGTTCGCTGTCCCCTTACCCAACTGTCAGACTCTACAACTGATGCCTCAGCCTCGATCGCTCTTCCTTAAAGTTGCCTTCCAGATACCTTAAATCTGGAATCCGTGAGGTGGGCGTCTGACTTATTCGAGTGACTGTCTCTTACCATGTCAGACTTCACACATTTGTTACCCAGTCCCCCCACTGTTTCTACACTAGCCCACAGGATGTAACTGGGATCCCTGGAGCACTCCCCGAAGGAATGTCACTTCCAAAAGTTTCCTTCTGGGTATTGCTTTGTCACCTACTAGATCACTCTAAATGAGCGTCTTTTCCAGGGGCTGTAATCCTCGGTAATGCACTTCTGCCTTCCAGATCACTCCCCAAAGGAGCGTCTCTTCTAAGAGCTATTTTCCTGGGTAATGCATTATTACCTTCTAGATCACTCCCGAAAAGCGCCTCTTCCCTTCTATTTTTTTTTTTTTTTTTTTTTTTTTTTTTTAATAATCTTTATTGTTTTTCTTCAGACAAATACATACCACCCGCTTCACCACCCTCCCCCTCCCTTTCTCAGATACATACAAAGAATTAAAAATTATATAGGAACTTTCTATTTGTTGCACATTTCATTATTATCATAAAGCCAATCTCAATTCTTTTGTTACTAAACAATTCATTACAATTTAATATCCACAATCGTTACTGATCCTTACCCCTCTATCCTCCGACCACATAGTATATCTATATTCAGCTTATCCACTCACAGCCTGTCTTTGTATCCATTGAATAAGCGAATTCCATATAGCTAACCCTCGTTTACGTTTGTTCCTTCCCTTCCTTTTATATATGGCTACTTCTAGACTGCATGTCGCCAGCAATCTCGATCTCCATTGATGGAATACCGGTGGATTTGGATCCAACCAGGCTGAAGCGATACACATCCTTAGGACCGCCATTGCTACAAAAATCAGCCCTTGCATATATTTTGGGCGTTTTATATGACCTACACCGAGCATTATTTCATCAACTAAGATTGTAACTCTAACTTCAAAAATCTCTGACAAAAAAAAGGATATATCATCGATCAGCTTCATTAAAACTTCACATGTAGCAAAAATGTGTACACTATCAGCTTCAAATAAATTACACCTAGGACATAGCGTTCCTTTTCCCGTCCCCCATTTAGCTATTTTATTTGGGGTGTAGTATAATGAAAAGAAGGTCTTATAGTACTGAGCTTGTAATTTTGTGGACATTATATGGGACTGAAATAGTTCATAAGAATGGAGAAGTATATCAGTAGGTACACCTAATTTAGTCTGCCATTTAGCCATACATTTATCCATATCGTCTGGATAGTGTGTATTCATCTGTTCATATATAGCCCCTATCTTTATTGTTGTTTTATTGGCCATATTCTCAATAGTTGGAATTACTTGAAATTTTGTCCCACCTCCCCTTTTTACAAAAAAATCCCTAACTTGCAAAAATTTAAAGAAATCCCTATGACCTAATTTATAGTCCATCTGTAATTCCCTAAAAGACTTCAGCCCCACAGTGGAATAAAAGCATCCTAATTGTGTAATCCCTCCCTGTATCCATCTATCCATACAGGCATCCCTGAATATCTCTGGAAGATTATTATTTTTATATATTGGAGTGTAGTGGGATAGCCGACCAATACTCATTAGTTTACGTATATTATTCCAGGCCTTATAAATACCAAAAATGGTCTTGAACTTAACTTTTTTAAAGTAGCTATCGTTTAGGTGGCGCCATAAGTATCCTTTAGTTTCTTCACCCAGTAAAAGTTCTTGTGGTGTTGGGATACTACTATTTATTCTATTATCAATCCCAGTTAATAGTAATTTGGCACAAAATTTCAGTGTAGTAGCCCAATAGTACAATTTAAAATTAGGTAGCGCCAATCCCCCTCTATCCTTGGGTAAAGTGATAAATCTCATAGCCCGACGCGGTCTCTTGTAACCCCATAAAAACCTGGAGAATATATTATCTATAGATTTAAACAATTGTGGTGGAAATTCCAAACAAATAGATCTGAAAAAATATAAAAATTTAGGCAAAAAGAGCATTTTAATCAGGTTACATCTCCCCCGAGAGATAAGTGTAGATTATTTAACCTGATCATGTCTTTTTTTGTACGAAGTATTAAGGGTTCGAGGTTGTTATTGACTAAGCTCTGTAGATTTGCCGTTATACTAACCCCCAAATAGATAGCTTTCTCCATTACCCGATCATCGCTCATCGTAATTTTACTATTGAGGATAATCTGTGTTTTGTCTTGATTCAGTTTGTACCCGGATGCTCTTCCAAACGCTTCGGCCTCCTCTTCTATGACTCTGATTGCATTGATAGGATCGCTAGTAACGAGAGCGATGTCATCCGCATATGCCAGTGTTTTAGTAGGCTGATCTCGTACCCATATTGGCGATATTAATATACTATTTTCGAGTTTACAAATCAAAGGATCTATATACATCGCAAATAAGAGGGGAGAACACGGGCACCCCTGCCTTGTCCCTCTATTGATAACTACCTTATCGGACACTGCTCCATTAACCATTATAACAGCTGCTGGATCAACATATAACATTTGTACTGCTTTAATAAATGGTTCCCCCAGACCACTTCTAGACATTATCGACCAGAGATATTTCCAGGAGACCCTATCGAAGGCCTTTTCGGCATCTAATAATATGAGTGCCATAGGGTCCCCTGTAACAACTGTCCAGTCAAGCAAAGAGATTACCCTTTGAACATGATCGGTTGTAGATCTCCCTGGTATGAACCCATGCTGACGCGTACCGATACGATTTTATGTATAATTGGTGCCATACGGGTCGCTAGTAATTTAGAGTAGATTTTTGAATCTCCATTTATCAGGGTGATAGGACGATATGACCCGAGTTCTGTAGGATCTTTGTGTTTTTTTAAAAATACTACAATCTTAGCTAATGACCATGATCCTGGCGGTCGTCCCCCTTGAAAAATATGTGTGAATAGATCATACAATATTTTTTTTAATTGTGTAGAAAATTTAACATAAAACTCTGAGGGAATCCCATCCATACCCACCGCTTTGCCTAAAGCTAAGCTGTTTATAGAAAGAAGAATTTCCCCCACTGTGGTATACCATCCAGTATTTCCTGATCCTCTACCCCCAGTCTTAGGGGTGGATTCTGATCCATATATTCTTCAATTATACTTTGTCGTGTATTTGATTCCCCATATAGTTTTTGATAAAATTGTTGAAACGCAATTCTTATTTCATTAGGGTCGGTCTTTAGCCCATATACTGGATCTCTAATTGCCCTTATTAAATTAGCTGTGTTTTGTTCTCTAGCACGCACTGCTAACTGATGTCCGACCTGTTCACTAAGTTCATAAAAATTTTCCTTGTGCATTGTTGTTTTAGCTATTGCTTTTTCTGTTAGAATATCAATAATGTTATTTTTAGCTATCGCAATACCCTCAATTCATTCCCAACTTCCCGTCCCTCTCGTACAGCCATTATCAATCCTTCCTCGGCTATCTTTAATTTTTCTTGTAGGACAGTCATTTTTTGTTTGGCTTTTTTATTGGCATTTAGTGAAAATCGCAACGTCTCCCCTCTAATCCCAGCCTTTAGAGTATCCCACACTATGTCTATTGATGCACTATTTACATTATCGTCCAGAAACCCCGGTATCCAAGTCGTCATATGTTTACAATATTCCTTATTTACCAATAAATCCCTTTGAAATGTCCAAGTTTTCCTATTGGGATTTATTTCTCCATGTCCTATATTTACAACCAGAGGGTTGTGATCAGATAAAACTCTTGGTAATTTCTCTATTGTGCAATTAGAGATTAACGTGTTAGAAACCAAAACATAATCCAATCTAGCATGTCTAGCATGTGGGTGGGAATAATAAGTGAACCCGGGATCACCCGTATGTTCTATTTGCCAGCAATCAATCAAGCCATGTCTCTCACATAAATTTTTAAAAGCTTGAAATACTCTTGGCTTCCTGCCCCGGTATTGAAACCCTGGATCCACTGACCAGTCACGTGGGAGGTTTAGGTTAAAATCGCCACAAATTATTACTGGGAGAGGCCAGTGAGCGAGCTCATTAGAGATATATTCCAACACCTCCGGGTCATCACAGATATTGCCATATATTGTGCATAGGGTCATTTGTCTGCCATCACTATGTAGACATTCTGTGATCGACCAACGTCCATATTTATCAGACGCTGATCGGGTAAATTGCATCTCTCCCCCTTTCGCAAGTATTGCCACCCCCTCATCCTTACTCCTTGTGTTGAAGCCGTAATCATTCTGTACCCTAATGTACTAAGCAAATGCCTTTGTGATCCTTCAATGTGTGTCTCCTGTATGCAAATAATATTAGCTCCTATTGATTGCAATCCGATAGCTACTCTCTGTCTTTTTTTAATGTCATTAAGGCCACAAATATTAACGCTAAGAATTTTTAACCTAACCATATTGTTTCTTATCCATCCTACCACACAATATAAGCCTTTCTGTTTTTTCTTTTTTAATCATACAGTTTGTATTCTTATTTCTCATATCATTATCTACATTTCTTTTAAGTTGGTTCCTATTTACATCATTTCTACTCATCCCGAATCTGAGAATCCCCCTTCCTCCCCCACCCTCCCCCACCCCTCCACCCTCCACCAATTATTAGGCAGCCAGGCTCAGACATGAGCCTGTGTGAGGACATCAGAAGTTATCCACCTTTCTAACCGCTCTCATACAGTTACCGATACAATACGTCGTACCTATGTCACATATGATTCACTTCTACTTTTGACACGAAAGACAAAATAGATGAAAACCAACTTTTCACTTTTTAGATCCCCCAGATTCCAACACAATATCATCCAACATTTTTTGGGCTTGAATTTCTGAATTAAAATTAAAATTTTGCCCCTTATAGACCACTTTAAGTCTAGCCGGATTTTGCAGGAATACTAGTGCACCCGCTTTTTGAAATGGTGTCATTAATTGTCTAAGTCGCCATCTACGCTCCACTGTTGCGTGAGCAAAATCTGGTTTTGCAAAGTAAGCAAACCCCTCACACTGCTTCCTGGCGTTGGGTCGAGCTAAATCGTACACCGCCTGTCTTAGTATGAAGTTACCAAAGAAAACCAGGATAGCTCGAGGTAATGGTTTTGATTCGGTGGCATGCTTGACTTGAGATAATGGAAATCGGTGAGCCCTCTGCACTTCTTTGTCCCAGTCCCAAGATGATAATTCAGGCAGTGATTCTTTAAGCATCTTCACCACAAATTTCCTCGTATCATTTCCTTCAAGATTCTCCGGTACTCCAAGCAGCCGCAGGTTATTCCGGCGTTGTCGATTCTCGTAGTCCTCCAGCTTCCACATCATGTCTTTTATGGTTTTGTCCTGAGAGGTAGCCTGTACCTGGAGGTTTTCGACTGATTTCTCCAATATTTCCGTCCGCGACTCCACCGTGCTCATTCGTTCTGCGATGTCCGAACAAATTTTCCCGACTTTTCGTACAGACCCTTGCAATTTTTTTGTGGCCTGTCTTGCTTGTCGGTTATCTGCCTTAACCTCGTCTTGAAAAGATCTCAGGGATTGTAAAATAAGAGCAAATGACGGGTCAAGGGAAGTATCCTTCTTGTTTTGCTCTGATTCGCCTCCTATAGCTCCTGAGAGTTCTTTATCTACCTCTAGAGTCTCCTGAGACATCATTGATGAGGCTGAATAGTCCCATCTCAACTCGTCACTTCTCTCCTGATCTTTAGAGGTATTCCGACGCAACCTTGAGACTCTCTTGAGTCTCTTTTTAGCAGTTGTTTGTTTTTCTGCTGGGCTACTATTTTCTGAGCGCGAGGAATCACCATCTTCTCTACTATCGACAGTACTAATGTCCGATTGTTCGGACAGATCAGTAAGGGAGAAAAACTTTTCCCCAGTTACATCTAATGTTAGTGCGCATTGTTCAATGAGCCCTTGCACTACTACCCGCTGGGGAGGTAATAAATTACCATGAGGGTCTGAAACATCTGGGAGCGTATCTTTGTCGACAAGATTACTAAGTTGAATTGGCTCTTGCTTAATTGGTAAGTGCTTCGTTATCTCACCTTGATTATTAGCCCCTTCCTCCGCTTGTAGTCCCTCTGTCAACCGTATCTTTCCCACCAATGACAGATTCAACCCAGGTTGTTCAATGTCATTTGGTATTTGTTCAGACTCCTCAGTTTGCTCATTTCCCAGACCTGGGCTCTCTATGGGTATTTTTCCCCCCTACATCTTTCAAATCGCTCTTGGGTAAAAATAAGCTGGTAATAGCCGGTTGATTTTTCGCCATTTCGCCAGGGGGTTTATTTTTCCGAATGGTTGTCTTTACTGTAGAGTCATATTTCTTTTTTTCTCCCGATACAGGTATTACCTTATTTTGTTTATCCATTCGAGAAGGGCGATCACCTCTGTGTGTATCCATTTTCACCTCCAGCCCGTTTGACCGCTCCGTGGCAGCCCCCGTTCCTCGCTTTCCTCTGACTCGCGTTGCCATTGACACTGACAACTCTTCCGGAGACGCGCTGGGTTTCCACGGAGACCACGTTGCAGCGTATGCGCGCCCGCCTCCAGCGACCGCCGTCAGTAGTAGCCGCGCCAGACGCTCCCAACTCCGGAGCTCCCGCCAGGTGCTCCCGCTACACGAGCCACGTCTGCCACAGATCGCCGCCGCCTCTACACACCCCAGGGCATCGTAAGTCCTGCCACCACACACGGTCCCTCACATGCCGCGCCTGTCGTAGATTGATTTCGGGAGTATATGTGAAGCCCAGGTAAGAGAGCGGTTTTCACAGGCTTCTTACTCCGACGCCATCTCCCTCTTCCCTTCTATTTCAAAGGGGAATCAACTCGAGTTAGTCTTTAGGTGTGTATAAGGATAACCACATTCCTTTTATTGCATCTCAACAAAAGGAAAACCCCATGCATGCATTTTTTCTATACTATAATTGCCAAAGAATCATGTAATTTACATTTTTACGGTACAAAGTTCGATCTCTCCTCCCCCTTTGACAGCACCCCGGGACCATTACCTGCCCATACCTGATTTTTTGTTTGCAGTTTTTATGCAATCGAGGGCAGGCTGCTCTTCCCCTAGCACCGCCTTGGACAGTCATGATGAACTCGTCGGCTGGCTCCGCCAAATGTTGCCAGATGAAAGAAAGGATGACACAACTTATGCTGGCAATTTAGTATAAAGCTTGATATAAGTGTACGCAGAAGGTCAGTCAGTTCTGTGGAACTGAAATCTGAGCTTCAACGTAGAATATACTGCCAGTTACTTTATTACACTATTTCAAAGCATAAATACGTCACACACTTTACATATTGATAACGCATCGGCTCAAGCACAGCAGTATATTAAAAGTAATACTTTATATAAAAAACAGCAAATCACATGTTTCAGAAATTCGATTAATGTGCACATGTTAGCTAGCTGCGCATCTACACTACCGCTTGTACTACCGTTTGTCCTTGGCTTGTCTCTTTGAAATCCAGAAGTGCTTTACTCCCTACATGGCTACCACTCTGCAAGGCCTAATCTCCCACCTATTCTGTGTTTCTGGGCTACCTTATCTACATATTTTCGTAAAGACGTGTTCTGACAAAGCAGGCCTGTAGCTTTCTATCCCTGCTGTGTCTAATTATATTTCCCTACTCTCCTGAAGCTCGCGTCTCCCCCAGGACCTGGCTCCATTTTTTATTGCCTTTCTATTTTATTTTTGCATACAACTTCGGCTTGTATTTCTCCATTAATACGTACATCTGTACACAATTTTCTGCTGATGCCTTTATTGACATGAGTGGGCCTTCTTAATTCTCTATGTTTATTATAACAGTTGAAAACATGCACTTCTGCCCTGAGTGCCAAACTGTACTGTTGTTTGGATCTCTAATGCTGATTTTTTGTCAGAGGTAAACACGGATCATGTGTGTGCACCATGACATAGGCCTGTCTCCCGGATTGGGGTCTTGTTGGACCCGGAGGGACACACAAGGCGATCCCCTCATAGTGGTGGAAGGCTACCGCCTTCACCAGGAGTTAAGCAGCACCATGCGATGGTGTCAGCGTACTGTGTAGGGATTAGTAGTAGTGAACAGGTCCTTTTTAGGTCTCGCCTAGCGTTGCTGCGCACATGCGCAGCTCGCTCGGCGAGATTTATTGTTGATGAGGAGTTTTAGAAAAGGGCTTTAAGCCCCGCCCCTCATTTCCATTGGCTGGCGTCACCGTTTATGGTAAACGGTGGCCTGCCATTGGAAATGAGGGTTTTTGGTGGACGCCCTTTCGCCTCCGAGCCGGACTCGGTGGCCTGCTTTGCTGCTGTCGCAAAGCAGTTTCTTATCTTTATGGGGCCATGTGTTTCGAATTAGAAACACATGGCCCCATAAAGACAAGAGATCGATGCTTGTTGCAGCGGCGGCAGGCCACTAAGCCCCCAGCCCCTGGGGACGCCGCCGCGTCCAGCCCGCAGCCAGGACCTCACCCGCTGAGCCCACACCGCCGCCCAAGAGACTTCAAGTACCCCTTTTCTTTTTAACGCCCCCCGCCTTCCTACATGAAAAGACCAGGGACCGAAGAGGTGCTGAGGAAACACTCCAGGATGACGCGAAGGAAGCAGCAGGCTCCCCTGTGCTCCGCAGGTAGGGCATTTTCTCTTTCTGGATACTTTATGTGCTTCTATCGATATATCTCATGCCCTCCCCCCCCACCCCCGTGCCTAACGTGTCGGTACCGTGGAGGCTGCCAGGCCTCGGCTCGGGCTGTGCAGTCTGGGGCATGTAACTCGCATATGCTGGCCCGGGCTAAATACTTTTTTTAAAATCACACATCGCTCTTCCAGCGCTATCTAGGCTCTTGCGGCGCCCGTTTTACAAGCGCTGTGCTTTAACTCCTTGCCTTCCATTTTAAGTAACACCTGGCTTTCCTGAAAAATGGCAGACCAGCATGCCCCGCTTTCAAGGCTATTGCGGAGCCCGATTCACAAGCAGCGCACTTTAACTACTTGATTTATGCTGCAAAATGCCAGCCCAGCACGCCGCGCTTTCCAGGCTCTTGATATTCAACTCAGACATCTTCCGCATTCTTGTGCTTTGTCGGGACACTCCCCCCCCCTCTTCCTTGAGCAGTGGCTGGGAAAGGCTGGCTCCCTGCTCCGGAGCTGAAAGGAGACTGAGCCCAACTCTCCTCCACTCACGCACGCCGGATTCTAAACACATTATAATGTACTGCAGGGCTAAATACTTTTTTCAAATCACACCGAGCACTTCCAGTGCTTTCCAGGCTCTTGCGGCACCCGTTTTACGAGTGCCATGCCCTAACTACTTGTTTTTCATTTTTTAATAACACCTGGAGAAGGTTATTGCAGTGTTGCGAAAAAATATTTTCACACCAGGTGCCTACAGCGATAAAGGCGGGCCTGGCAGTATATTCAGGTTAGACAATAGCTTTTGTATGTGGCACTTAACGCTTCTGTTTCTAAGCGCTGCGCAGCAAGAATTTCTTATGAAGTATAGTACTGGGCAAATCTGCTCAACTATGGGAAGACAAAGGCTAATCGAGTCAGGAAAAAGTGGGTAAGAAGACAGTGTAGGGCAGAAAGTATAACTCATGTCCGTGCAAGCATTAACTTTTCAATAATATACCTGTCCCTCGCTAAACCAAAGCTCCCTTGATGCAGTGCTTTACAAAACTCTTGAAATAATGGGAAAACAGTGGTTTTCTCCATATATTCATTTTAGAAGTTCCAAGATTGTTGCAAACACTCACCTGTATACGTTGATTAGATTCCCCATTCTGCCTACATGAAAGCTGTGATTAATATTTAACTTATTTTAGGAACAGTATCTGTATATTATTGTCCATCTGATTGTTGATGTAAGTTTTGGTGGTGGTTGGAACAAGCAAGTAATGCAGACGCAAGATATACGTGTTCGATTTGGAGCAGATTTATTCTTTATCAAAATACTGAAATGTTAATCTCATATTTAGAATGAGCTGAAAATGTAAAAAAAAAATCACTTTGCAGCACGAGCTGCATCGTTCAAATTTTCATAACTTTAAAGACGAGGGTGTGTTGGAGACGAGCTTAAATGTCCTCACCTATGTCATGTTCCCAGTTTGTGGGAAATTGTGGAATCTCAGATCGAAACAGGCATTGGTAACACCAGTAAGCCTCAACTTAATTTGCCAATTTATGTAAACACACACATTCACAAATGTATTTACATGTGCTGCATGCACAAATGCTGTTTATTTCATTCAATCCTGTCGTGCTGCCCTTGCCAGTGCTGGGAAAAGGGAAAAAGGATTGTTCTCTGTATGGAATGCATATAGGAAATAAATGATTGAGTGTACAATTCAAATGCCCTAGTCCCTCCTGCATTTCTTTGGAGCATTTCCTGGAAGGTAGAAAGCAAATAGGCACTAGCTTGAGGTCAGAGAGTATTACTCCACTGGATGACGCCAAATCCCACTTTAGAGAATTTGTAACAGTACATCTTGCTGACAGATGCGTTGTCAATTGATACCAAAAAAGGATTGCTTTCTGTAAATAGTGCATATGTGAGATAGAAAATTTCATGTGTGATGATTCAGTGTACTTTTGGGTGGAGGTAAAGCCCATTCTGCTTATATATAAACTATTGGTAACAGTAGGTCTTCGAGACAACTATGCTGTCAGGCAAGACCTAAAGCACGAGCATTAGCAAAGCCAATATATTTCACTCTTGAGACCTAGTGGCTTTACTACTGGTTTTTAGCCATTATGTTCTCGGGGAGTAACACTGATGGCACTAATTGGTTGGGGGGGCAATACAAGGGGAGGGGGAGAAGCAGTTGGTGCCAGTAGGAAGGCGCAGCTGAGGGAAGGAAGGAGCACAGGCTGGGTATGAGGAGAAGCAACGAGTGACCGAAGGAGAGGAGGTGTGATGAAGCAACATGGATGGCAGGCGTGGGAAGGAGAATGAATGAATGAATTCATTAATGAAATTTGTATAGTGCACTAATACTCCAAAGGAAAGCAGCAGACGAGTAACAAAGCATGTGGGGGAGAAACACAAAGGTGAGAAGGCAATGGGAGCAGGACACGAGTGAGTGCACCATGGAGGGAGGGCTTGGAGAAGCTCACAGGCAACTGAGCAAAGTGAAGGAGGTGAGGATTACACAATGGAGACAGCTGGAAAATGGAGGCGCACTCGTGGAGTGCTTAACCAAAAAGAAAGAAAATGTAGTTGAGAAGCAAGTAGTGGAAGGATAGACACCAGGCAATCAAGAGATGGTGAAGTGGCTATGCTCCATGGTGCAAACAAAAAAAAGATTGACAAGCTGGGGCATGAATAAGAGGCAGGCAAGTGAGAGTGACAGGAAAGTCAGCTAACGGTATGTAATAGGTGGGCTCAGGGAGGACTTGGCATGGCAGTTCGGGCTGGAGTGTTCCAATTAGAGCAGGGTCAAGGCTGATTTGCATATGGCTGGGTCCTAACTGAGGTGGCATGGTGGGCGAAAATGATGGATTGGGATGCAGCCTGGGCGATTGCCATTGGCTGAGATTAAATCAAGCATTCAAACAATCACCTTGTTGACACATTACCAATAACATTCCTTTAAAGCCAGACCCGTTGGCATTGCCAGTGCTTGTTTCTCCAGTTTTCAACTTTGTAGACCCTCTTTCTCCCAGTGCTGCACATGAGTTCTTATTAGGTCGAGCCTGGGCAGCGCATGTGCTGCTCTGCGAGGCATGCTGTATTCGAGTATGCCCTTGAACCCTGCCCACTCTCCGCCCATATTTGTCTTTGGCTTGTGTCATTGTCCTTCGTAAATGCTGGCTTCTGATTCGTTAATAGGCTTGTTAGTCCCTCGTTAGTACTGCCTTGTCTTCATTTGTAACCTCCCATGAGTACTGGCCCTTTTACTTCTCTTGTTACACAATATGTATTAGTCTGCAAGCACTGTTTTTTTAAATGAGTTTCTCCTACTGCAGGCACGACATGCATTCCTGCAACATTCAGCGCGCCATGCGCTCTTTCACTTTCCAAGCAGTCCGGCACAATGGCGACGGCTGCTTTAAAATGAAATCGGTCTCCCATTTACAAGAGTTTGAGCTATTGGCATTGTAAATGACACTGCCTTTTATTTATTTGTTAATTATCAAAGCAGTTAAATAAAAGGCATTGTCATTTGCAATACCAATAGCTTAAACTCTCAAAATTGCGAGACCTGTTGATTGCAAATGCTTGTTACCTTGTGTCACTGGATTGAGGCCTAAAGACTCACTCTCCTTTTTAAAAGTTCCTCTTCTGTGTGCTTAACTCACTCATAGCCTACATCAGGTAGATGTAGAGTGCTGCGCAGCACAGGAGTAGTGATTCTGTGCGGGATGCATGTGTGCCTGCGGAGGGTACAGTACAGGCATATAGCAGTACTGTGTAGTACATGTGGGATTGGTGCATGTGCTGAGTGTATGTATGCCTGTGAGGAATACATGACATGAAAGATGTATCACTGTGCAGTGCGTCCACAATGAAAGCATGTGCTGGGTGTATGTGTCCTTGCGTGAAGTATAATATGAAGGGTGAAGTGTTGTGCAGTGCACATGGTGAGTCGGTGTGCTGGCAGAGTGTGTGTTTGTAAATAGCACACCCTGGTACAGTATAAAAAAAGTCAGTGCTGAACAGTGCTCACAGATTTACTGGGTGTACTGCATGTATGTGTACTTGTAATGGTATAATGCATGAGGTAACAGTGCTGGACAGCAAGTGTGCTGTGAATGTACACTGAGTGTGCCTGCAATGGCATATTCCATGGAGGACCCTGTTTTCCATTTTGGAAAGCCCAGAACTGCCTGCTGAAGACATGAGAAGGAGGAATCCATCTAGACACATTTGTGTATTACCGCATTCCTGTGAGCTGGGTGGAACACACACTGGAGGAAAGTATGTAGGGACTCCCCTTTAGACTACACAAGGCTGCTCTTTGATTTAGTGATAGCTCACAAAGAAGGGGCCGGCACACATCTCAGGAGAGGTGATGGGGCTCATAAGAGATTCATAAAGAGTATGGCCTGGAACCTTTTGATGCACATATCACTGTGGCTGACATCCAGGTGCGAACTCTGGCCACTCCCATGAGTTGCGTTGTGGGCCAATCAGCTTTGGAGTCATGCCTGCTGCGACAGGCATTCCTATAGGTGGAAAGAAGAAAAGAGAACACTTCAAAAGAAGCAGAACACCAACATAAAACTTCAAAGACTAAATCACATTTGGTATCTGGAAAAGGACTATAAGAAGAAGAGGTTGAGACCCCAAATCTGTCATATGCCAAGAAGCCAGACGGGATGTGTGAGAAGGGTAAGCTCTGCAAAACTTCTGCCTGTTACCAGGACTTAGGTCAAGGGCCAGCCAGTCTCCCTCTTGCGTGAGGGGACATCACCCAAGAAAACAAAGACCACCTGCCTTGGAGCCTGACGCACCAGTGCGTACCTGCTTGCGGAGACCAGTGTGCCCTGTGAGAAAGTGAGGAGTGCTGGAACGAGGCCTTACCGTGAGGACTGTGCGAGGTGTGAGGATTTGATTGTGCGCGATCAGGTCATTGCCTGTGTACTGTGTCGGCTCGGTGAACCGAGTATGCCAGGAGAGAGCCGCCGTAGTCTGAGTCGTGAGCTAAGCACAGTGCTGGACTTGGCGAGCCCACACCACCACGCTGCAGTGACCCCATTTGTAAGAGGGAGCCCTTGGCAAAGTTGCTACTGTAAGAAATGCCGAGACTCGTAACTTGGAGGGGGCGCTTGTAACAGGAGCCTGCACACGTACTATTTAGTACCGTGGCAACCCCGTATGCCAGAAGGGGCTGCCGGTACCAATGTTGCTGAAGGATTCCGCCCGCCGCCCGAAGGAGAGACTGAGGTGAACTGCCCCTGACTGACCATTGAGTACTTCTGAGGACTCCATGGACAACGTTGCACTCTCGCTGTACTCCAGGTGGGAGCTACAGAAAGGATTTCTGGGTAAAGCCAAGTTACTGTGTCTTCGCATACTGGGACCTACTCCGACAACTCAAAGAACTCCGGCAGCGCAACTCAAGAGAACTCTCGCCTGCAGTGCTGGATGTTGCTGCATGGGCTGCAGCAGCCCCACTTCTCCGAGCACAGTAGGTGAGCACCCGCTGCACCTCTGAACTCTTCCATGCTGCAAGAGCTGGTAAGCACGAACTGGACCGGCTTGGCCACGGTGGACTCGCTGCTAACGGTGGTGCGACACTATAAAATATTTGACTAAATCCTGAAGTGTCAAGACGGAAATCTTGAGTATTACCGAATAGTGGCATTCCTTGGATGCAGTCACCAGAGAATGGGGAATAACTCCGAACATGTTACACGATGGAGGGTGGGACATCTATTTGCCTTACAACTATTAGAGCCATGGCCTCAAGGGGATTGTGTTGTTGCTCCTGAATGTCCTATTCCTTTGCATGTGTAGAGATATAAATAAACTACTTCTTTATCTTCTAAAAGCAAGTATTTGACTGGACATTGATTTAGTGTTCATACTGTTTGCACTTTGATTTTTTAGTTATGTACTCTGACCTGTGTCTACACGCCAAGCCCCCAGGCGAGAGAGCATTGACTGCTCGACCACTGAGAGTTAAGTGCAGGAGGGGTACTTGGCCCAGTTGAGCTAGATCTATAGTAGGTCAGTTCCCAGGACATCAGGAGTAAAGGGCCTCAACCACTACGGTTGTGACCAGCCACCCCTGCGTGCCCCTTGGCCCTCTGAAAGGGGTTCTCACAGCTATGAAACAACGTGATACTGTTCATTGCATGAAGGGTTTGGAGACAATCTTATATCTTGTACATCAAGTGGGGATGTCACATATATATTTTCTTGCACACCTTTAGGCACAGGGCGATTAAGTGATATGTTTAGAATCGCACAATATTGGACCTAGCGCTGAGGCCAGGACTCAAACCTTCGTCCTCCAGTTTCAAAGGAGGTAACTCGACTTGCTAGGCCATATTACCTCCTTGTTCTGGCGTTATATACTGAGTGCTATTAAAAACGTAATTGGTTAGGATATATGGGCCAATTCAGCACTCATCATATTGGGGTTAGGAGACATTACATGTCTAAACAATTGCTATATTATCTGTTGGGATTGGCCAAGTATTTTACTGCATAAGATTAGAAACCAAATGCTTGTATCACGCCGCCCTAGTTACATACAGTTTGAGACATTGTGGCGCTGGAAAAATGAATGCATGTCAATATGTAAAGAGACGTTTTTCACTACATGGTCTCCTTTGTTGCAGTACTTTGCAAGAACTGACTCATTGATTTGCCTACTCATACTAAAAGCTAGAGACTTATATTTTTAGGAGCAGAAACTAACGTTCTCTTCACTTCACCACATTTGCAAAAGGATGAAATATGACTTCCCTTACATATAGATGTACATTTAATATTCTGTGCCTAGACACAAGGAAGGGATGTGGTGCAAGGGAAGGGCTTTTGGGCTTTTGGTTGTTTTGTTTTCTGTCCAATTCTAAAATGCATGGCTGAGGCGATGATATTCCACGTTCATTAAAACTGTAATTAGGTGGAGATCATATTGATGATAACACTAATAAAAGTTTTCAATCAAAAAGGAACAGCAAAGGTTGTTAGGGGCAGCTGCGTAATGTGTAAATATGAAAAATAAAATGTTTTCCTACATGCAGCCAGAAAGCTTCTGTGCTTAGAATTTGTTTATTTATGAGCAGTTTTAAAGCAACGTCAACCAAAATAAAAACGCATGTTCAGGGATTTCAGTTATGAAAATGATACAAACTCTATTTCCATACCTGAATAAGCGTAAAGCAATGGTGACATTTTTCGTTTTTACTAACTACACACCTAACATCCCTTTTTAGGTCTTGCGCCTAGCGTTGCAGTGCGCAGCACTGCTCGTGCAGCGCGAGACCTCTTGTAT
Source organism: Calotriton arnoldi (assembly GCA_963921515.1). NCBI lineage: Eukaryota > Metazoa > Chordata > Amphibia > Caudata > Salamandridae > Calotriton > Calotriton arnoldi. Next base: position 194,292 of record CAWUFW010012088.1, read on the forward strand.
GGGGTTCTGAAAGCTGACCACACGCTCGTGCTTGTGATCAGGCTTTCGCCGGCAGGCATTGGCTTTCGCGTGTTTTTTTGTAAAAAAAAAAAGGCCCGCGATTGGGCAAAGGCGGGCGCATGTCCCACCTTTGCAACGCCCATTCCCGTCTGTGGCTAGCACGCGCAGCAGCGCGCGTTCGCCTTGCTGCCGCGCTCCCTCGCCCCTGCTCCTCTGTGGTGCGCGCACACCACTGGTTTTTCCCAGATAGTATCTGAAATAAGTTTCGCAGCTGCTTTTAAAAGTGTTGAAGTATTGAAGTATTATGCATTGCACTATGTTCACACAGTATAAAAATGTCTGCCCCATCTTTAGGCCGCTCCTCGGACTTCTGTGAGGCAGAACTCCCGTGTTTTCTGCTGACTGTCTTTGGCGTGGATGTACGGAGGAATGTTTGATTACAGTGTAACCGGTTTGGTGGCGAACTCCAGATAAATGTACACCACGCACGCAAAATGTTCCTTTGGGCATTCAGTTCAGCTACTTGCAGCGGTGGAGGGCTCTGCTCTTCGATGTACTTCCTGACAGACTGCTAAGTTTGAAGTGCCTGTCGGGCACAGGTTGCTCTTTTGAAACTTTCTTAGATTTTTCACTGAGGAACAGTGCCGATGCCAACAATGAGAATAGCACTGATGATCCCAATGGGACTAGTGCCGATGCCAACAATGAGAATAGCACTGATAACCATGGGACTAGTGCCCATGACAACAATGAGAATAGCGCTGATGATACCAATGGGACTAGTGCCGATGCCAACAATGAGAATAGCACTGATGATACCAATGGGACTAGTGCCGATGCCAACAATGAGAATAGCACTGATGATACCAATGGGACTAGTGCCCATGACAACAATGAGAATAGCGCTGATGATACCAATGGGACTAGTGCCGATGCCAACAATGAGAATAGCACTGATACCAATGGGACTAGTGCCGATGCCAACAATGAGAATAGCACTGATAACCATGGGACTAGTGCCCATGACAACAATGAGAATAGCGCTGATGATACCAATGGGACTAGTGCCGATGCCAACAATGAGAATAGCACTGATGATACCAATGGGACTAGTGCCCATGACAACAATGAGAATAGCGCTGATGATACCAATGGGACTAGTGCCGATGCCAACAATGAGAATAGCACTGATGATACCAATGAGACTAGTGCCGATGCCAACAATGAGAATAGCACTGATAACGATGGGACTAGTGCCCATGACAACAATGAGAATAGCGCTGATGATACCAATGGGACTAGTGCCCATGACAACAATGAGAATAGCGCTGATGATACCAATGGGACTAGTGCCCATGACAACAATGAGAATAGCACTGATGATAACAATGGGACTAGTGCCGATGCCAACAATGAGAATAGCACTGATGATAACAATGGGACTAGTGCCGATGCCAACAATGAGAATAGCACTGATGATACCAATGGGACTAGTGCTCCTGACAACAATGAGAATAGCACTGATGATAACTATGGGACTAGTGCCCATGACAACAATGAGAATAGCGCTGATGATACCAATGGGACTAGTGCCGATGCCAACAATGAGAATAGCACTGATGATACCAATGAGACTAGTGCCGATGCCAACAATGAGAATAGCACTGATAACCATGGGACTAGTGCCCATGACAACAATGAGAATAGCGCTGATGATACCAATGGGACTAGTGCCCATGACAACAATGAGAATAGCGCTGATGATACCAATGGGACTAGTGCCCATGACAACAATGAGAATAGCACTGATGATAACAATGGGACTAGTGCCGATGCCAACAATGAGAATAGCACTGATGATAACAATGGGACTAGTGCCGATGCCAACAATGAGAATAGCACTGATGATACCAATGGGACTAGTGCTCCTGACAACAATGAGAATAGCACTGATGATAACTATGGGACTAGTGCCGATGCCAACAATGAGAATAGCACATACCAATGGGACTAGTGCCGATGCCAACAATGAGAATAGCACTGATAACCATGGGACTAGTGCCCATGACAACAATGAGAATAGCGCTGTTGATACCAATGGGACTAGTACCCATGACAACAATGAGAATAGCGATGATGATACCAATGGGACTAGTGCCGATGCCAACAATGAGAATAGCACTGATGATAAGAATGGGACTAGTGCCGATGCCAACAATGAGAATAGCACTGATGATAAGAATAGGACTAGTGCCGACGCAAACAATGAGAATAGCACTGATGATAACAATGGAACTAGTGCCCATGACAACAATGAGAATAGCACTGATAACCATGGGACTAGTGCCCATGACAACAATGAGAATAGCGCTGATGATACAAATGGGACTAGTGCCGATGCCAACAATGAGAATAGCACTGATAACAATGGAACTAGTGCCGATGCCAAGAATGAGAATAGCCCTGATGATAACAGGACTAGTGGTGATGATAACAATGAAAATAGCTCTGATGATAACAATGGGACTAGTGCCGATGCCAACAATGAGAATAGCACTGATGATAACAATGGGACTAGTGCCCATGCCAACAATGAGAATAGCACTGATAACAGTGGGACTAGTGCCCATGACAACAATGAGAATAGCACTGATAACAGTGGGACTAGTGCCCATGACAACAATGAGAATAGCACTGATAACCATGGGACTAGTGCCCATGACAACAATGAGAATAGCGCTGATGATACCAATGGGACTAGTGCTCCTGACAACAATGAGGATAGCACTGATGATAACAATGGGACTAGTGCCGATGCCAAGAATGAGAATAGCACTGATGATAACAATGAGAATAGCACTGATGATAACAATGGGACTAGTGCCGATGCCAACAATGAGAATAGCACTGATGATAACAATGGGACTAGTGCCCATGACAACAATGAGAATAGCACTGATGATAACAATGGGACTAGTACCGATGCCAACAATAATAGCACTGATAACCATGAGACTAGAGCCCATGACAACAATGAGAATAGCGCTGATGATACCAATGGGACTAGTGCCGATGCCAACAATGAGAATAGCACTGATGATAACAATGAGAATAGCACTGATGATAACAATGGGACTAGTGTCGATGCCTACAATGAGAATAGCACTGATGATAACAATGGGACTAGTGCCGATGCCAACAATGAGAATAGCACTGATAACCATGGGACTAGTGCCCATGACAACAATGAGAATACCGCTGATGATACCAATGGGACTAGTGCCGATGCCAACAATGAGAATAGCACTGATGATACCAATGGGACTAGTGCCGATGCCAACAATGAGAATAGCGCTGATGATACCAATGGTACTAGTGCCCATGCCAACAATGAGAATAGCGCTGATGATACCAATGGGACTAGTGCCGATGCCAACAATGAGAATAGCACTGATGATACCAATGGGACTAGTGCCGATGCCAACAATGAGAATAGCACTGATAACCATGGGACTAGTGCCCATGACAACAATGAGAATAGCGCTGATACCACCAATGGGACTAGTGCCCATGACAACAATGAGAATACCACTGATGATACCAATGGGACTAGTGCCGATGCCAACAATGAGAATAGCACTGATGATAACAATGGGACTAGTGCCGATGCCAACAATGAGAATAGCACTGATGATAACAATGGGACTAGTGCCGATGCCAACAATGAGAATAGCACTGATAACAATGGGACTAGTGCCGATGCCAACAATGAGAATAGCGCTGATGATACCAATGGGACTAGTGCCCATGACAACAATGAGAATAGCGCTGATGATACCAATGGGACTAGTGCTCCTGACAACAATGAGAATAGCACTGATGATAACAATGGGACTAGTGCCGATGCCAACAATGAGACTAGCACTGATGATAACAATGGGACTAGTGCCGATGCGAACAATGAGAATAGCACTGATAATAACAATGGAACTAGTGCCGATGCCAACAATGAGAATAGCACTGATAACAATGGGACTAGTGCCGATGCCAACAATGAGAATAGCGCTGATGATAACAATGGGTCTAGTGCCGATGCCAACAATGAGAATAGCACTGATGATAACAATGGGACTAGTGCCCATGACAACAATGAGAATAGCACTGATAACCATGGGACTAGTGCCTATGACAAGAATGAGAATAGCGCTGATGATACCAATGGGACTAGTGCTCCTGACAATAATGAGAATAGCACTGATAATAACAATGGGACCAGTGCCGATGCCAACAATGAGAATAGCACTGATGATAACAATGGGACTAGTGCCGATGCCAACAATGAGAATAGCACTGATGATAACAATGGGACTAGTGCTGATGCCAACAATGAGAATAGCACTGATGATAACAATGGGACTAGTGCCGATGCCAACAATGAGAATAACCCTGATGATAACAATGGGACTATTGCTCATGACCGCAATGAGAATAGCACTGATAACCATGGGACTAGTGCCCATGACAACAATGAGAATAGCCCTGATGATAACAGGACTAGTGGTGATGATAACAATGAAAATAGCTCTGATGATAACAATGGGACTAGTGCTCATGACAACAATGAGAATAGCACTGATGATAACAATGACTATAGCTCTGTTGATAACAGTGGGACTAGTGCTAACGAGAACAGTGAGAATAGCGCTGATGACAACAATGAGACTAGTGCTGATGACGACACTAATGACAACAACGAAAATAGCGCTGATGATAACAACGAGACTAGTGCCGATGACAACAATAAGAAGTGTGGTGGCCAATTAACACACTTTTAAGCCTTCTCAGCAAAATTCTCTCCAGTCACTTCACCCTCTCAGTGGACTCCATAACACTTCCCTGTAGAAACAAGCATTAGAAATGCAATAGGTCTCCCATTTGCTTAAGTTAGAGCTATTGGCGTTGTAAATGGCGTTGTAAATGACAATGTCTTTTATCACATACAAACATTTCAAATGAAAGACCATGACGATTAACCCTTCGCTGTTAAGCTCTTCCCAAAGTACAACGTTTAAAACTTGGCCTACTTGGGAAACGTCGTCTGTTACAGGGGAACAACCGCCACGACCGCCCAGTGGGTTTGTGCGCCTGCTACAGAGGTGTGTTTGGATTTGAAGAACACAGGGCACAATCCTGACAATTTACTCTGCCTTTCTTCTTTCCCAGTAAATAAAAGGAGTACCACTGAGCTTGTATAATGTCATGATAAAGTCTTTGTGGGGGTCCCTCAGAGCTCTCCCAAAGAGGCTACTGGTATCCAAAATGTCCACTTTGAGCGAGCACGTGTAAAGGGTTTAAAGAACCCCCTGCAGCGTCACCACAGGAACATGAAAACAGAATAGAAATTAATGCAGGTCCAGATGAGGGGAAACTGAAATCCTGATGTTTCGTGTTTATCCGTTTATTGCACTTTGCTATAGTGCACAGTAAATAGTCACAAAAAATAAAAATGCCGCAAACGTCTAAAGGTTTTAGTTGCTGTCAGATGGCCAACAAAGAAAAGGCTGTCGCCTAAAGTCCTGGGGTGGCGATCGGCGGCTGATTAAATATGAACCCATCGATGGATTAAAAAGACATTTTAAAAATATCGGTTCTAACATTATGCGATCCGTGGGGAGCCCAGGAAACGAGCAGAGATGCGGTTGTAACTACGAAAATAACCCAAAATGGGCTAAGGGGCGGGGGCGTTTAACTTTTCCCCCTCCCCACGCCAAGGAAGCCGTGTGCAAGAGTGTAGCAAGGGGAGGCTGGGCACCGGGTCCAGATAATATACACACCATGTAAAACAGAGTCCAAGAAGTGACAAACAACCCCCTTCACCCCCCCCCCACTCCTCTGACTCTTCCCCCCCCCCCTCCCTCCCTCCTGGATCCTGCAGAAGGAGCCCATTGTTCTCCACGGTGCAGTAAACAAGTTGCAGTGCCTTCCGGTGGCCAGCGCTGGGCACTGCAGCCTGCACTGGAGAAAAACAACTTTGATTGGCAGTGATAGTATAGCGAGGAACTGACGACCCCATGAGAAAGGAAGGCACGGATGTGGGACGGGGTGTGAGTGCTGCAGCAGGGGGCACTGAAATGCTGGAAACTAGACACGCTACTAAGAAACGACAATAAGTATTGGGGCCAGAATTTATATCAAGCAGATCTTTACTCCGAGCTGAAAAAGTATCAATTAAATCAAGCGCTGTTACCACAGATGGTCACCCTTTCAGAGAGGGGCACATGATATTTAACAGGCCGGGACCCTTTTAAGGGAGCTAAAGCACAATGGAGAAGTTTAGGAACAGAACGGACACCGAATGAGGTGCCATATGCACCGGTTATCAACACTGCGCTCGAAAGGCAAAACACTTTACATTTGGCGGCGGGCATGAGACAGTAAAAACAGGGACGGGCTTGGCAAACACAGCATGGAAGCTGGAGCCCGGTAACTGACTGCAAGGGAGGAGGGGGGGGAGTGAGAGCAGAGAGAGTGGGGTGGAGGAGTAGGGAAAGGGACACAACAACGAAAGCATAACCAGCGCGGTGCGCGCTGATAGAGCTCATACCTCGAGTTGTTCAGGGAGACAAGAGCCAATCCATGGCCGGGGCAGCTGCGAGGAGCAAGGTAGGCACAAACAGCAGTGCCCCCTGCTCTGAGGCAAGCAGCACAGCCCTCTGTCTCGTCCACCTGCTGGCTCTGCTCTGGAGACTTGTGCAGCGCCAAACACATAAAATACTGTGTGAAGAAAGTAACTTAGTCTAGCAGTGTGCTTTCATCTGATAACGGGACGGCAGAAAGCAATCACAACAATCAATTAAAACTGCGGCGGGCATGAGACAATTAAAACAGGGACGAGCTTGGCAAACACAGCGTGGAAGCTGGAGCCCGGTAACTGACTGCAAGGGAGGAGGGGGGAGTGAGAGCAGAGAGAGTGGGGTGGAGGAGCAGGGAAAGGGACACAACAACAAAAGCATAACCAGCGCGGTGCGCGCTGATAGAGCTCATACCTCGAGTTGTTCAGGGAGACGAGCCAATCCATGGCCGGGGCAGCTGCGAGGAGCAGGGCAGGCACAAACAGCAGTGCCCCCTGCTCTGAGGCAAGCAGCACAGCCCTCTGTCTCGTCCGCCTGCCGGCTCTGCTCTGGAGTTGGAAAAACAACCCAACAGTGAAAGCGAAACCAGTGCGGCGCTCGTGAAACGGGCGCCGCGCTGATACATTATTTATGGACTATTATTATTTATGTCCACAATTGTTAAATAAAGCCATCCATCGCTAAACGTTTAGATTTAGAGAAGTTCACAATTGATACCCATCAACTCTAAACAAACAAGCTGTCGCCATTGTGATAAAAAGATAGTGCTTACCGACTAAATAAAGGACACTGGATAACGCCGCAAGTAAAAGATCCAGTCCGGATGGGCGGGGCCAAAAGGAGACAGGGCGGTAACAAAAAAGCCTCATTTTCAATCGGAGGCCAGCATTTTGCATAAATGATGACGCCAGCCAATGGGAATGATGGGCGGGGCTTCAAGTCCCCTTCTCAAAGTGTATCGATGACAATAAGCCTCGCAGAGCGAGGAGCGCATGCGCGCTCCAGCGCTAGGTCTGCAAGACCTAAAAAGGCGCACTGCAGACTTAAGAGAGTCGTGCTCTACATGGGATAGGAGCAGATATATGATGGGGGGGGGGGGTGTTTCTTTGAGGCTCTGAAGGTAGAACAGGGCTTGCCTTGAGAGCAACTGAGAAACAGAGAGAAAGAAAATCTAAACAAGACTTGGAGAGCTGCCATTGTTGGGACCGTAGCAGAAAGCAACGTGGGATAGTTTTATATTACGGCACCTTTGTGAGACAGAAACTTGGTTGCACTTAATTAAAATCCAACTAGAGATTGTAATTGTATTGTATTGCATTTATATAGCGCTTACTACCCCTGACAAGGCGTCAAATCGCTTTTTCGGCGAGTAGCACGCTACTCTGGAACCCCTAAAGGATTAGTGGTGAATTAGTATAGTGAAAATATTAAAGTAATTTGAGCAATGGATATGTTAGTCAGTTATTTGGATTGAGAAGGATAGTGGAGGGATAGAAGAGGGAAAAAGGTTTGCATTTATATAGCGCTTGCTACCCTTGATGGGGTGTTACAGTGCTTTTTTGGCAAGTAGCACGCTACTCTGGAGCCCATACAGTGTTAGTGGTGAATTAATATAGTGAAATATGAAAGTAATTTGAGTGGTGGATATGTTAGTCAGTTATTTGGATTGAGAAGGATAGCGAAGGGGTAGAAGAGGTAAAATGGTTTGCATTTGTATAGCGCTTGCTACCCCTGATGAGGTGTTGAAGTGCTTTTTCGGCGAGTAGCACGCTACTCCGGAACCCATAAAGGATTAGTGGTGAATTAGTATAGTGAAATATGAAATTTATTTGAATGGTGGACATGTTAGTCTGTTATTTGGATTGAAAAGGATAGTGGAGGAATAGAAGGGAAGGATTTAGAGTTTTCTTTTTTTCTTTTTTTGTTTCGTAGCTCATAGCAGTAGGAGGAGGCTTGGGATGAGTAATTTGGTGCTGGAAGAATGTTTTGCACTTGAACCGTCATCAATCCCAGCTCAGAAAAGCCTATAAAACTGCTGCAACTTCACACTGGGAGAAGAATCAGCGACAAAACAAAAGATGGAACTGGTTTCTGAAAGCATTCCCTTCTAGTAGGTTTAGGGATTTAGAGAGAGTGTGATGAGCTTTACCGTGAACCTCTGGGAAAAACTCTTTCAAGGGTTAAGAAAGCTAGTCCATGGATGCCCACGGTGACCCAGGTTTCCAGGTGCCGCACATAAGAAGCCTGCTTGCTTGCTGGAGCTTCTCTTCCAAGGTGGGATGATGTAGAAGGCCTGGAAGACGGGGTAAGATGTGTCTGCCTGGAAGACAACTGGGTGGCCAATTGCAACTGGGCATTTCTTCACTTGGCCCCTGTGAGAATATCCTGTGTGTCTGGGAGTGGAGAAGCCCTGTGCACTGAGTGGTCCAGCTGCAGAGGAAACACAAAGACCAATTGTAGTTGTATGTTTTGTACAACAGGGTCCATTGTGAAGGTGCCTTCTAACTTGACACGTCATTTCCAGTAGGTCTGAAGTGTCCACCACGGCCTTTGTGACATCAGTATATAAAAGGTTCTGCAGTTCATCCTGGTAGTCAACAAAAGTACATCCCAAAGAGCACACCATGGAAACGCCTGGTCTATATGCATCCGTTCCTTTTTTGATCTTTACTGGTCCATTCCCCTAATATTTGTAAATGGATTTCCTAGTAGCATTTTAGTAGGTGTGATCAGCGTTAAAAAGAGTATTCACTGGATTGGTTAGGCATTTGCACTCTGCAAAACCCCACGCTTAGTGGGATTGTGACGTTTCATGCTTATATCCCGTCTTCAGAACACACACAATTCACTCAGATGTTCCATATAGGTCAAACAACATCCAGCACCCTGTATTAATCATGCATTCAAAGGGTATCCAGCAACCAGATGCAAATCGGCGCCCTTGTGATGGATTGGAAGTTCTGTAAAAATGATACAAAGAGAGTAGCTATTTATTCGACAACCCAGAAGAGTGATCTTGCCCTGTAAAGGATAGAACAGCACAATGCAAGTAGTGATGCCAAATATGCACAATGACAGTTTACAGCTGCCGACCTATTCACCTGAAAAACCGACAGCAACATGTGCACTTGTGAGATGGTAAGGGTGAGACATGTTGGACAATGCATGTGAGTCTGGACCTTTCCTAAGCCCTCTGGAAAGTGCGCCCTGCTTCTGGGATTTCTTAGTTTTAGTTTTGTATTTATTTATTTATTCTAAAGCTAGATATCTAGGCTGTAGTCAGGGCCACAGAAAATAAGCAGCAGCAAAGGACCAAGTAATGCTGCATGGTTAACTAAATATGTGGCAAGAATAGGCAAATTATGCTGCACCTTCTGTGGCAGTATTCTTTTGTTATTTTGTCATCTTAACCCATACTGTATAGGGAAACGTTTTCCCTCATTGGTGGAATATAAAACCTGGAAACAGCAACCCCTTAACGTTTGCAAAAGGTTTGTCAACGCGGGCCACCATGTGTGGTGCTTTTTCCAGTAACATTTGATCTATTTGAGCTGTTCGAAGAAAAAATGTTGGTAGAATCTACACATTAAGCAGCAAATTATGCATTAGGTCTGTGTGTTTTATTTCTGTGCCTTGTTGCATTGTCAGGTTTGAGTTCTTATTTTGTGATACTCTCCCTCCTATTGTGAATGTAGGGCACTCTATTAGTGTAATAATCTCTGATTCCACTCTATCAGCCTTCCTGTCAAGCCAGCATTAGCACTTTACAACAGACACACAGGTATTGTGTTTTCCTGCATCAACATCGGCCCTATCACCAACATTGGACTTGAGAATGAGACTCTGACTGTCAAATGTATGAACATCTAGAAAAATCTCTCTTCGTCTATCGCAGTCCAGCATCTAACTACAAAGTGAATATGGCAATAGGAGCAGTGGCAAAGTCTGATTCTGATTTAGGGCTCAGAAAAATCTCCAAACCCATTCACAACAATGCATCTCCATTCCATCTAAGCAGGTCAATCAACCTTTTCGTTTTCTGCTTTCTGTCTCAAACATGATTTGTAGAGCTTTGTTTCTCAGTTTCAGCACTATTGAAAGTCACAGAAAAATCTGTCTTTGGGCAGTTCTCCTACTATTATTTGCCACAAAGGATTCTGTATGAGGGTTGAATTTTCAGGACTCATAACCTGTGCTGGAAGTGATTTTGCCAGATTCCAGAAGAGTAAAAACTTGAAAACTACTGATTCCGTTCCTAAATTTGAATCTGTTTACTGTTCAAGCTACTAAATATTTATGTTATTTGGGCTGCTTTTTAGGTCGAGCTTCGAGACCTGTTGTATTTAGTTTGTGGGCTTACTGCTTTTCATTTGTTAGTTTGTGTCCTTTAAAAATCCTTGAATGCTAGTAGTGGTCAATCCTTCCTCTTTGTCCCTCCTTTTTGTCTTTTGTTTCCTCCCACGGAGCAGGGACCAAGTACTGTATCTTTAAGCCTTGGTTGTTATTTGTTCATTTGGGGCACTATTTTTTTTATTTCTTTCCTGTTCGTGTTACACTTTGGGTGCATGTTCAGCGTCTGTGCCCACATTTTATTGCATCTTTGCTCTGCCCCCTTATTCCTGTTGTTGCTGCCATCCTTCCCGCACCTCCCGCTCCATTGCTTGTTTGTTTTTTGCCTTTTTTGCAATTTTTATAGCCTTCCCCAATTATGGTGCCTTGCAGTCTGGAACTGTTCGGGGCGAGAGCTCCCGAGCACTTCCTGGAGCAGGGTGGCAAAGCCTCTGGCCGCCGCATGTCTTCTTCACGCTTTTCCTTTCAGAGTGCATCTCACTCTTTGCTCTGTCACAATTCCACCTCGCCCCAGGGAGATGCTGGTGCCTTATGTCCTTTAGCAGACCCATGTGTGTGTTTATTTGGTTATCCAATTACGTGGGGAATATTCTTTATCTTATTGCTGGTCTCAACAACGGGAATGCTTTAAGAATCATCAGAGCTATATGTGCATGTTCAATAACCAGTTTCTGCAACTCATGTCGTCTATAACATCCTCCTTTTTATCTTTCGAATTACACGTGTTTGTGGTATGTCTCCCTGGGCTTAGTGTCAGAATAGCAAATTGACGATCAATTTCGAAAGTGAAAGTAGAGTAGCACTACCAATTTGCCTTTCCGGTGCTTTGATATTTGATAGCCACTCAGTTTTATTGGTTTGGTTGGTCAGGGATAAGCAACTGGAACAGTGTGCATGTTTGCACTGTTTTAAAGACCCCAGCCCAGCGCACAATACTGAAGATGACTTCAGCAGTGTTTACAAGTTAAGGGGAGAAAGAAAACATGACAAGGCATGAATTGCCAAGTCTTTAACTATGCGGATGACACTCAGCTCATCCTCCAGATCGACAACTCCCAGCAGGCCTCCTCACAGATACAAAACATCCTTAGATACACCGTGAATTGGATGACAACCAATTCCCTAAAAGTCAATCCTGACAAAACAGAGGTCCTGGTCATCCCCTCGAAGACAAACCCCTGGAGTGACCTGTTCTGGCCCCAAGTGCTTGGCACCACCCCCATGCCGGTTACGGTCGTAAAAGCTTGGGCATCAAGATTGATGCCGATCTTTCCATGGCCAACCAAGTCGCGACCGTGGCCGGAACCTGCACAGGCTTGCTGAGACAGATGCGGAGACTCGCCCCCCTCCTCTCAACTGCAGCGCTACAGATGATAGTATCAGCTACCATCATGTCCAGACTGGACTACGGGAACGCCTTATATATTGGCCTACCGGAAAAGCTCACCAACAAACTGCAGGTGACTATGAACGATGCAGCTAGGCTGATCTTCAGGCTTCCCAGAAGGGCACACGCGACCCTTCTGCTGCACAAGCTTCACTGGCTCCCCATCAAGCAGAGGGCAAAGTTCAAGGGCCTCTGCATTGCCCACAAAGCCATCTACGGCCAGGCCCCGGCCTACATTAAGGAGCGCCTTGGAAATTATGTGCCGGGCCGGAAACTCCGGTCATCCGAGAGCTGCCTGCTGGCAGTCCCACGGTTTAAAACGGTATCCAAGGGAGGCAGAGCCCTCTCTGTCCTGCTCCCGCAACTCTGGAATAAACTGCATGATGGCCTCCGCAAGGAATGCACACTCCTCCCTTTCAGGAAACGTCTTAAAACGCTCCTGTTCAGGGAGGCTTTGGACACAATCTAACCATCTGCAACGCGTGTTTCTGGGGACTGCAGTTGGTTGTGCGCTATAGAAATAGCAGTTAACATAACATAACATAGATTGTCTATAAGAGCCGGAGCACAAACCGGGCCACCCACAAAATTCAGCGTGTAAATGCAGCAATCGCTGTGTAATAATATGATAGTCTCTTTCAGATTATCAAATGGTTTATTTCCTGAACACGTGCGGTGGTTCACTTTAGTACATTATACTATATCGCTGCATTGACATCCATTAAAACTAATAGCATTTAAACATGAACTTTTCCACACTTCCAAAACCTCGGCAACAGTGCCTGAATAAACCAAGAGATGTCAGTATGTAATGTTTACTTTCTCACATTCTGTGGCCATCGGGTTTGGTGGGAGGCATTTCATAGTGCTTCCTCCTTTGTGATCTGTCCTCAGCTGCCAGGCCATTTGTTAAATGGAGATGATTTATTGTTCTGTTTTGTATAAATGTTTCATATTGTCTTAAAAATCTTAGCAGCCGTTTTCAATGTATCAAAGTGCTCGTGGAATGTATTATTGCTATACGTTTATTACAGTGCTTAGAAACAATACGAGTAAGTTACTTATGCGTTCGCCAGTACAGGGGACAGGTGCAATCAACAGTTGCATTATAAGCAGCAAAATGTTTTAGATGTATTGTTGCTACTGTATGCATCTCTTTATGCTGAGATTGCAAGACATAATGCACAACTTCCTCAGTGTTGCAGAAATTATTAAGAAAGGTTCGCAATTCCTCTGTTAGTCTGTTTTCAACCATTATAAGGGCCATCACCAGCTTTTTGTGCTGTTGCTTGCAAAAAATAATCGCGCGCAGATTGCGCTACATCCATGTGTTTTGATTTCCCAACTTGCCAAAATGTGGTAGTGCTTCAAAACAAGCTAAACCCCAGTGATCAGCTCTACGTAAAAAACCTTGTGTCTTATACACGTATTCTTTTGCTTCAAAATAGTTGTTGGTGGGTTCACTTTGCCTAAAGTACAGGGATGTGGATTAAAACTTGAAAGGTTTCAATTTAAAATATAGTTAGAAGCAGTGTGCTTGTTTTCATGGTTGAATCTCATTTCGTCACCCTTGAAAGGATGAAATGCTGAGAATGTTTTTAACGGCCCTTTCTCATTCTCCACTACCCAGCTCTTAGACCACTTCTATTACAGTGCCAATCTTTAACAAGCATTACAAATGCTATAGGTCTCGCATTTTTTTGAGGTAGAGCTATCGGCGTTGTGTATGTGAATGTCTTTTACCCTTATATAATGGAGTGGATGTATGTAGTTTTGAGTGAAATTATGTGTGTGGGACTGGAATTGTTAGTTGTGTAATTGTAGCATGGAATTGTGTAATGTAGAGTGATTTTTTGTAGTGTACATATGTGGCATAAACGGCACCATAGACTGTGACTTTTTGATCTTATTTTCATGGATCCTGGACCCTTTATATCACCAATTTTCTGAGAACAAAAAAAAACAGATGAATGTAGCAGTGACTGTTGCATTACATTTAAGTTATACACTTTTTTCCTCCATTGGAAAACAGTTTGCAGGATTCATTTGTTTTTTTGGGAACGGAGGAGACTGCTAATAAAACTAATGCAGATGTAATAAAAAGCCCTGCACAACAAATGATACTGCTTAATTAATAATATATTTACAGCAAGCTCCTGTGCTCACACGTGCACTCTGTGAAGGGATGTGTCTGACATTCTTAACAACTGTTGTCTGCGGCAGCTGAGCCGTTTATTACCACCACCCAGCCTGGGGACATACAACAGGCAATTACTGAAAGCGAACAAAATGATTTCGGCATGCAGTAAAAAACACACCTTCTGACAAAAACATGTATCAGTCCCAGTGCTTAATTAGTAAAAACAAATAAATTCATACATGAATAAATAAATAAAGTGCCTGGTGCCCCAAATAGTGTATAGGAAGGCCGTATCCCTCACAGTACTGGTGCCACCCTCCCTTTTGAGGCTATAAACCACACAACTGGATATGTATACTACTTCTCATTTAGATGCGGCTCCAAGTAGGGATAGTCAATATTTTCACTTTCTATTTCCATCTAAGGATGCAAGATGTAATGTGCGTTGTAAAGCAGCGCTATCTATACTCTCTCGCTAATTAAATCGCACCAAAGTGACTCGGATACAGTCACACTATTAGAGGAAATGAACAAATGTCTACGAACTTGCCAGGTGATCACAAGAGTCTAAAACGGCCCATGATGCGAGTAAAATCAAGCGACCGCTTCCGATAATAACTGTAACAGAATCCCTAAAATCCGTTGCATCGGGTATGTCTCAAAGTGCAAGACATCAGCTGTGCCAATGCATAAAAAATATACTGCAGGAGATATCCTTTCCTTTTTCTTTTTTTTGAAGTGCGCTCTATAGTTCTATTTCTATATACCATTTTAAGACAAGAGACAGAAGCCAGATCAGGCAGGCAGTTGCCGGAATCAGAGAGTGGAAGTCTCACCGCTAACGTGCTGCTGCCATGAGCGAAGTGCCCCAGACAGGCCCCAATGCTTCTGGGAATGGGGCAGGCAGGGGCTGGACAGCAGGGCAGGGCAGGCACTGCTCCTGTGGCACAGGACGAAGTCGTACGTAAGGAATGGCGTGGCTGCCAATTGAAGGTTTTCCCTGCTTGTTTAATCCTCCTTTTTTGGTGCTTAGATGTGGAATACGAGTTTATTGTTGCATTCCAGCGCCGCACGCACATTCACCCAGTGGGTCTGCTATTTATATGAGACGCAAACTTTGCAAATCGCGTTCATGGTAAACTTTGACGCTGGGCTTATTGCTGCAGATGTTATTCAATGAAGCTGGCCCATTACACAGCGCACTCGATAAACTAGATTTTCCCATAGAGCCGGGTGGTGGGCTATGCTCATGCTATCGACCTAGGAAGGACGAAGACTTGATCGGTCCAACCATAGACTTTTAGCAGCAAGTTTTACAAAGGGCTTCTCAGTAAATATAGCTCTGTAGACCAGCTGTCGAAAATCATTAAAAAAAACATATGAGATTTGGGATCATGAGTCCAATGCGGAGGTAGTGGCAACATGCACAAATGCATGACTAACTGCTGTTCTCTCAGCAAGATGTTATTTATAGCCCATTACGCGAAAGTGAAAGCACTCAAACCACAAGAAAAGAGTGACTGAGGCAGGGGCACGGGAAGGGCCGGGATGTTGTTGGGTGCAGGCTGGCAGGAGAACCTGGGAACCGAGCGTCCTGCAGGCTCACCCAAAACAAAGCGCATGAACTGCTGTTCTGCTCTCTTGTGGGGGTGCGACTTGCTTATCAGACTGAGCGGGGGGTTATTGTTAATCGCGTTTTTTTTTAACTAATTTGAAATGGTGCCTTCGATGACCGACCCTGACAGGTATCCGTGACGTCTGATGTCCGTGAAGGAAAGATTAAGCGGCGTGCATAGCAGCAGACGCAGGCAAACAACAAGAAATGGCAGAGGACAATTGGACGTAAAAAAGAAAAGAGTGCGTCAAACACACGAGAAGAAAAGCCAAAAGTAAGGGGACAGTGGCAGGGGCAGTCGCCACCAAAGTTAAAACACACCCAAAGGAGGGATAAAGAGCAGCCTTTAACAAATGAAAATAAAGCAATTTTCACAGTCAAAGGAAAGAACAAATGGCAAGTGGTGGGCGTGGCCTATGCACCCGGAGTAGCTACTCCATGCCTCGCAGAGCAGCGCATGCGCACTGCTAGGCTCAACCTAAAAAGGGGAATTATTTACAGCGTAGATGCTACAAACCCATCTCTTTGATTGACACCACAGTAAAGATACTTGGGAGGGTTCTCTATAACAGAATAAAAGAGTGGGCTGTGGAGAAGTGCATCCTGTATCCGTGCCAATACGATTTTAGGAACCAAGTTGGAACGATTGAACAATGCCTAAATTTGTCTCTTATCATTGGGAAATACACTGTTGCGAAACAGTCTTCCCTATGTTTGTCTTTTATGGATTTGACCCCAGGGTTTGATTGCGTTAATCGCTCAAAGCTGTGGTCAAATCTTCTTTCGCAGGGGATGGATGAAGCACTGGGGCACTTTCTCGCTTATTTGCACATGGACATGAGGGCCAGGGTCAGAATAACCACAGATGGAGATGGAGAGGTTACTGTAGACATAGGTGTCTTTCGTAGAGTTAGACAAGGATGTGTCTTGGCACCACTTTTATTTATCTTATATATTATTAACCGCCATCCTTTTTTAATGAACATTACACGAGATGTCCCAAAAATTAAAGGCTCCACACTATCCTCACTTCTGTACGCGGATGAAGCTGTCCCGATGGCACGTACAGCCAGAGCCCTGCACCTTTTAATTCATGGATTTGAAGATTTTATGGCCACACTTGACCTGCAGAATAATTTTACAAAATCTTACATTATGGCCTGCAGCCCTAAGGATTGTAGTTTGTCCACTTTTCTAATAGGTAATAGCACTTTAAATTGCCCTAGACCTTTTTCATACTTGGGCCTAACATTTGCTGCTACGGGATCTTGGGTACCACATATTACACCTTGTAGGACAAAACTCACAAAGGCGATTGGTACTCTATTTAGCCTACCTCAGCCCAGAGAAGGGGGCGCTCTGCTACCCCTATTACAAATCTATAAAACACAATGTATACCCACTGCAACATATGAGGTTGAAGTTTGCGGTATCAACAAATGTAATATCATCCAGACTGAAGAGAATTGGTTCTGAAGAAGGGTTTTAATGGCATCCATCTCATTCTCTCATTTAATTTGTTATAGAGAATTGGGCATCCCGTACATAGAAGACTACATTAGAGCCCGTCCACCCTTATTATGGCTGCCTGTTTAGAAAAATAAGGAGGCGAGCCTCACCAGAGATATCATTAAGGACTGCCCTAGCTGCGACAAAGGCTCCGAGTTGCCCTGGCTCGCCACAGTGAAATCTAGCTGCGTTCTGTCAGCCTTCAGCAGGTTTTTACAGACCTGGAGACATACCTCAACATCAATAAAAAAACAGTTACGCCAGACCCTGTATGATTTAACCAACACTGAAAGAACGCTCATAGAGAGGCGGAAGACGAGCGTGGCCACTTTAGGCCAGATTGCGGGATATATGACCAGACCAATGGGGCATTGGAAACAGAGTTTTTGTTCCATTATAGGGTAGGTGATGGTGACTGGTGAAACGATGTTGCATTTTACATTTTTTTGTGGTTAATATGCTATGTACTCAAAACACTTTTTGCTTCCCCTCATAAAATAGCGCCATATTGGTAATCACAGAGAAGCCCTAAATGTACTTTTTCAACTCACGGATGATGAAGTGATAATCCAGCTAGGTACATTCGTTTTTACTGTGTATGTATTTTTACATGTATTTTATTGTATGTATTTGTACACTTTTATGGATACCATTGGTTTTTGAATAAAGTTTTTGAACTTCAACTACTTCTTTGTGAGCTTACTCCTTTTCATTGGTTTGTTTCAGTGTCCTTTAAAAATCCTTGCTTGCTAGTGGTCAATCTTTTTATTTGTCCCTCCTTTTCAATCCACGGAGCAATGTCCCAGTACTTGTACCCTTCCACTTGTCTCATTGTAGCATCTGTTCAGGAACTACTTTTCCCTTTCTCTAAGAGCATTTGGCCAGATCGATGTTTCCCTGTTTGTGTTACTGTTGGCCTGTGCTCCAATTTCTATTTATGTAAACAGTGCTGTAATTCTTATCTCCTCACTTTTGCTCTGCATTCACAGACCGAGATCAAATGCCAGATGCAAGGTAATTTTCTTTCTCTGACTTTAAAGTGAGAGGGTTTCCCAGTCCCCCAAACCCATCCCGCTTTGGTGCTTGCCTATGTTTCTTACTGGTGTTTGTCTAACTCAGAGGTCTTCAAACTGTGGGGCCCGACCCCCAGGGGGGTCGTGGAGTCCTAGGAAGGGGGTCGCAGATTCCCCAGCTTCACTTGTCCCTGTAAAAAGACAGCTGTTGCTAATTGAGATCGTTATCAGCTGCTTGCCTGAATGAAAGGCAAATGTGCCTTATCTGGTAATCTGCAAGTGTAAAGGATGCTTGGGAGCAGTTCTGGCTCTTTGTGAAGACAAAGATGTGTGTTTTGAATGGAAATGCTAAGAGTTCACAACTGGGCTGGGAAGTTCTTGCTTTTAATTTTAAGTGCATTTACACAGCACTTAGTGCCCCTAAAGAGGTGTTGAAGGGACAGTTATGTAAAAAAAAGAAAACTGCATTACATACGCTCTGGAACTATTAAAACCTACATTTTGAAAGCACCATTTTATTGTAAAACTATGCGCACGTTTTGCAGCATTCTATCTTACCCTGTGTGTAATGCAAGTATAAAAATTGACTTACATATTCACAGTGCTTTCTGTCACAGGCTGTGACTTTGTAGCACTAAAAATACACATCACTATTCTCCACTGCACCAATCAAGATTTAATTCTGTGGTTCTCTGGTTACACACAGACCTCTGCAGTGCATTAACTAATAGAGGTTTCATAATGTACTACAGTGCATTTCCCACTGAGCAATAACTTTTTAAAATTTATTTTTCATTTACGCTGCCCATTATTTTATATGTAGATACCTGAAGGTGAAAGACCTAAAAACGTACAGAATATTTTGGGCTTATTTATGAGAGGCTTGCATCGCCAGAGCATCACTTTTTTGAAGCTCCGGTGGCGCAAGCGTCTCAACCATACCTATGAGGCAGTGCAAAGTCACCCTGCATGGCTTTGCATTGCCTCATAGATATGGAGTAAGACATAGCAGCGCAAGTCACTGCGTTGCCTTACTCTGCGCAAAGCCCATGGATTTTGATGCTGCCCCATATTTACAAAACCACATAAAACTGGGGCAGCTCTAAAAACTGACGCCTCTCCAATGGAGGCGTAACGAGGAGAAATGTTTTAATTTCTCCTCGTTTTTTCCTCTTTCCACGTGTGCTGCATTCTGCAGCTCTCATAGAAATAGGAAATCGCCCCTCAGGATTGTTTTGGTGAAGGAAGGTGCCTCTTCCCGTACAAAAAGATTCTGCCTACGTTGGTGCTAGGCAGCAATTTGTGAAGGGAAAGGACTGGAATGCACCGTATTTCATAATTACAGTGCATTCCTGCCCTGGGGGCTGTTAGAAATGGGGGTCTCCAGTTGGCAATGGCTTGCACCTTTTGTCCAAGTAGGGACCCTTCCTTCTAATCAGGGTAACTACTGAAATAACCCCTGCTCACCCCCTTGGTAGCTTGGCACGATCAGTCAGGCTTATTTCAGAGGCAGTGTGTAAAGGATTTGCACATAACCAACAGCAATACACTGAAAACACCACAAAAGGACACCACATCAGTTTAGAAAAATATCCAATACTTTATATATTCAAAACAAGACTAAAACGATAAAAATCCAACATACAGTACTTAAAAATATGCACTTTGTGGGGAGCTGGCGTCGGTCGGTCCGGACTGCGGTGTGGGACGGAGCAGTGTGGCGCAAGACTTACGAGCAGTGCCCCCAAGCCACGGTGCGGTCCCGGTTGTCGAAGTCAGTGACGGCGTTGGTGAGACCAGGGCGGCGAAGTGAAGCGAGGCGTTGCGGAGTGCGGTGCCCACCGGTCCCGGTGCAAGCAGCACCTCAGCGGCCGTCATCAGTGAGACCAGGGTTGTGGTGCGAGATGCAGTGGTGCCCTCTGCAGTGCCTTCAGGTCACGGAGCCAACGACAGAGTCAGTGACGGAATCGGTTGCTTTCCCCCTCTGTGTCAACTGAAACCACAGTTCCAGAGGCGGTACCCAGAGGTCAGTGAAGTCTTTGCGGTCCCTGAGACTTCAGAACAGTAGGCAACAAGTAAAGAAAGTTCAGTCCAGTCCTTTCACTGCCCAAGGCAGAAGCAGCAACTGCAGGCCAAACCAACAAAGCAACAACACAGTAAAGTTGCAGTACTCCTCTTGGCAGTTCTTCCAGCTCTTCTTCTTGGCAGTTTCCTTGATTCCAGCGAGTTCTAAAGTTCTGGGTCTGGACCCCAATATTTATACTTAGTTTCTCTTTGTGCTTTTGGGCAGAGAGTGCCTGTGCCCAGCCCAAACCAGTTATATCCTCTCTGGCCCAGCTTCCTGGCAGGAGGTGGAGACAGCATTGTCCAAGGCAGACCAGGCCCATTCAGGTGCAGGGAAATCTTCTCCCACTACTATAAATACAGCCAAGGTCTATTCAGCCCAGCCCTGACTCATCCAGGAAAGGCAGGACACCTTGACCCCCACAGTGGCTGTCTGATGAGAATGCACATCCCCAGCCCCTGTCACTCCAAAGCCAGACAGTCAATCCACAAACTCAGCAGAGGCACACAGGATGGCTAAGCAAGAAAATACCTACTTTCTAAAAGTGGTATTTTCAAACACAAAACATAAAAATCATCTTTACTAAAAGATGCATTTTTATATCTGAGTTCAGGCATGCTAAACCCCATTTTTCTATCTTGTCCCAATTGGAAGATATGCTTATAAGATGTTATAAGTAAACTCCCATTTTATCCTATGGGACAGATAGCCTTTCCATAATGAAAAATGAAACACACTGTAATTCACTACCAGTACATGTCACACACACCAGTACATGTCCTACCTTTAATATACACGGCACCCTGCCCACATGGGTACCTTGGGCCTACCTTAGGGGTGACTTACATGTAAGAAAAGTGAAGATTAGGGCTTGGCAAGTGGGTGCACTTGCCAGGTCGACATGGCAGTTATAAACCGCGCAGACACTGCAGTGGCAGGTCTGATAACACTTTTCAGGGCTGCATGGGTGAGTGGCACAATCAGTACTGCAGGCCCACCAGCAGCATTTGATTTACAGGCCCTGGCACCCTCAGTGCACTTTACTAGGGACATACTAGTAAGTCAAACATGCCAATTATGGAAACAGCAATCCATAATACAATTTACAATAGGAGCACTTTAACACTGAACAGCAGTGAGAAAGTGCGCAGAGACTACTGAATCAGCAAAAACAGAGTCAAAACTAGGACTCAGAAAGGAAAAAAACAGGGGAAACATGCCAAAAGATGCCAGGTCTAATAGGGGCATTTATGGTTGTCGATAGATGTTGATGATGAGGAGAACCAGTTTCTAGAAAATTTTGTCAGAAGGGGTCCTTACGCTTAAAAAGGTTTGACAAGGGGGTCCCGATATCAAAAAGTTTGAAGACCACTGGTCTAACTCTTCCGAATGGCCGGTGCCTTCCCCTTTAACAATCCTCATGCTCCGCTTTGCCTTTAACTCTGCCCCCTTTAATTTCCTCTTTCTCGTAGTCGGAAAAGACCAGCTGTTGTGCTCCAATCGGAGCTGCTGCTACTGGGTGCTCTGCTGCTCGGTGAGCGCTTCACATGAGCAGCAGTTACATAACACACGTTCATTTTCATATTTTTTCAGCCTGGGACATTAAAGTAATGTGCACAGAATCGCACAATGTTAAGCCATCCCCACAGTCATACTGACTAGAGCCATTTCATACCTATCTCATGCTGACTCTCTCACTCAGACCGCAAATTTGTTCCGTAGTTTTTTCTTTCAAAACTGGTGTGCAGCCACTTAATTATGGTAATTCGAGTAGCTTGTGGTCGCGGTCTGCAAAATGTTACACCACAGCGCCTTTTTGTTGTGAAAGGAAGAAAGCACACGTTGTAGTTACATCGCATGCAATTGAACAGTCTGACAAAACAAACTCTCGGCATACACTGAACAGGGGCTTTAAAGTTGCAACAAAAACTACAACAAGGGCAATATGGAGCTTCTAGCGCCCTTCACTAGTGAGAAGAATACAAAGAAAAGAGGCTGTGCCTGAAAAATTAAAAGCCAATACTAAAGCAGAAGTTATTTTACACACCTTTCCCTCATGTTTGTTAGGGAAACAACCTTTAGAACGCATGCATTACATCGCATGCCATTAGATCGAGGTTTTTACAACGCAAGTCGTTGCACTGGAGGGCGCTATAGGACAGGAGTAGTTTAATTTACTATCCAACACCTTCCCTACTGTACGTAGGCTGGAGTTGGAATAGTAAATTAAACTACTCCTAAGTCCAGCGCCCTCCAACGCAAGTCTTTGTAACGACTTGCGTTGTTAAAACCGCGATCTAATGGCATGCGATGTAATGCATGCGTGATATCGTCATACATCCGTTTGTTATTGTCGTTTGACATATCTGCTCAAACTATCTCTCCTGAGAGACAGTGTATGCAGCCGACATAACCGTGAGGCAAGCGCGCAACTACACAAGACATTGGTAGCTCACAAATTGGTATCTTTGCGGAAATATGCTGGCTTAATAAAAATGATAGTGCTGAGAATCCCTAGCTGGGGTGACACGTGCACTTTATAGTCAAACCTAACATAATATAACTTAATAAAAATTATGCATGGGGCTTCTATTTTTGCCAGAGAATATGGTGAATTTGTCCTTAATGGCATCTTAGGTCACATAATTAGTTATTCCTTGATGCATAATGAAAGCGCTTTGAGCCTCACAAGGGGCTGGAGATGGCTATATAAAGAAAATACAATACAGTTAATCAGCAAACACTGCAACATAATTTGGTCCTCCATTACTCCATTGACCCGGATTATTTATACTACACTGATTGCATGTTTTGTTTTAGCACATAACAGCCAGGATAATGTGGAAAACTTCACAGATTTCTGCAGCACGTTCTGGACCCACTCAGTCCTATTCATGTCAGTGAGCCCGAACTCACTTTGTGGACTTCCCCCTGTACTATGCATTATGAAACCATCTCTCATCGTCAATTGCATGGTGTAAATACTTTACTGAAAGTATCAACAACAATGCAATTGATGCTGATGATAATAATAATCGTTCTTATTATTCCCATTGGTGGTGGTATTATTATTATTATTAATGTAATTAGGTTCAGCATATGACCTCAACAGTGAGTATTTCCGTGACCATAAGGAGGACTATTTTAAGTCTGTGTAACTTTAGCGTAACTTGCAGTATCGTCATCCACCCGAATTATGTGATTCTGCGGCTTTGGTGTTTACTTCATAGTTATGGATTTGCCACATAATCTGCTTCCTAATTTGCAGATTTTAACAAAATAAAATGCTTGCTTCTAGCTCCAGCTAGGATCAAACTTTACTAAAAACATGACAACATGTGTTATTATGCAGTGGAAGGCCCTTGGCAAAGACGGACTGTTCACTTTTTATCTGCTTATTGCTCTATTTGGGTGCTAAACTGGTACTAACGGGGGTGAGAATCTTTTCCTAGTGAGTTTGTAACATGTAAAAATAACATAATGCATCATGCTATCGCAAAATGTGCATTATACCACATAATTTGCCTTTTTTCTTGCCACATAATTTGACCCTGCCTTGTCACATATTTCCAGTGGCCCTGTGCATGATGTATGGTGGAAAATATTTTTCTGTACAATCTGTGTGATGCTATGGCATGTCTGTCGTTCTATAACCTCTGGTATCATGTTGTAAGCTGGATCCAATGCTAATTTTTCTCAAATGTTTATTCAAATGTTTTGCATACTGTTTATGGTTCTAGAGTTATAGGTGTGTACATATTTCTCATTGGAAATAAATTATTTTGAGCTGTGCTATTATTCCAGAAGTAGATGAGGGTTGCCTTCACTAGGTGTAGTAAGCAAGCAGCACGAGGCCTCAATCTTTCAGCAGCTCTAGCCACTTCCTCTCCCATTCCTGAGATGTATTACTTCACCATCTAATATGTTTCTAAGTGCCCCTGATGCTGATTCGTCAGGCTATTCAATACTCTAATGATGGAGTCCACATAGACTGTTATAGTGATGTTGACTTACATCAAGGCACTTGTCTTTCTGTATGTGCCCTAAAAAAGCCTTGGAATGTGTCCATAAATGGTTCCTGAGGTCGGCATGTATTTCTGAATCAGACTGCATTACCCAGTGTGTAGTAACTGTATAGTGCTTCAATCCCTGCCATCACAGCACCCAGGATAATGTGCTGCATGTCTAAACACTTATAAGGTCCAAAAGCCGAGACCTATTGGCTATGCCAATGCTTGTTTATTTAGAGGACCTGGCAGCAAATTATTGCAACCTTTCCACAGAAGCGCTTTCATGCACTTAGTTTATGTTTTTTATTGACCGATCAAAGTGGTGCCCGGCATGTATGATTGACAGTGGTCGAAGTGCAGTAAAAAAAAGTATGGGAATTGTGATGCTGTGCTTAAACTGGGTGGAGTGAGTGAATGTGGGTGCGGGGTCACAGGCAAATAAAACAAAATATTCTGTAACTTTTGGGTCTTGCACCTTCAGGTAACTACATATAAAATAAGGCACAGCTTAAATGAAAAATAAATGTGAGTTAAGTTAAACAGTGGGAAATGCACTATCATACATCATGGTACCTCTATTAGTTAATGTACTGCAGAGGTCGGTATCTGTAACTAGAGACCCACATAATTGAATCATGGTTGGTACAGTGAAGAATAGTGACTTGTGCATGTTTAGTGCTACGAGGTCCCAGTCTGTGACAAAGCACTGTGAATATGTAAGTTATTATTTTAAATGTGCATTACACACAGTATAAGATAGGGTGCTACAAAATGTACAAAAAGGTTTAAGATAAAGTGCTTCAAAATCTAGATATTAGTAATACCCAGAGAGCACATAGTGCAATATTTTTATAACAGCCCTTTAAAAGCGCACACTTCACAGCTCAGCTGGTAACTCCCTTGCAATACCACTCAAAAGAATACATCTGTGTTATCAGGAAGCTTCAAGTGATTCCATCAATAAAAGCCAATACCAGTTTCCAGGCACCCTTCATGTTTGCAGATTAACAAGTTGTTCACATTTACATTTCTTTCAGGCAAACAGGCACCCTATCAAGAAGGCTTGTTTTTCTTTTTGCCAATGCTATTCACTATTGGCAATATGCAATGGCAATTCCAAAAGGTCGACTAATGCCTTTCAAAAGCGAGACCTATTGGCTTTGCCAATGCTTGTTCTTATTACCATAGTTGATACATTTTTAAGTTGTTTTTTCAAATGCAAGTCTTAGTAGGAACCGTATTAGTGAAGATGTGTCTTCTGCAAATTAATTTGTATAACAGGAATTACCACCATGTGTTTCAGAATATCAAAGTTTTTATTTTACTTTTCAAAATAGGGACTACATTGGTTCTGGTGACTGATGTTCACAATTGGCAGTTTTCTTACAGTGTCGTTATGTGAAAAGCTTTTGCTATCAACTGCTTTATGCTGGTCCTCAGCACCCTGCTTATAACAGCGTGTCAGATTCACACTGTCCCTATTTAGAAGTAAAAATGGTATGTGAAAAAAGTTTTGTATCTAAAAAACAACACAATATGTACTGATGCTTGTGACAAATACTGTACATTCACAGAACACTTCTATGGGTGTAAGTACTAGAGCTAGTGCAGCATTTGGTCAAGCAGCACACAACTTCTGGTAACATTGGAATAAACCAATAAAACACAATACTGTTGAGTCGTAGCTTCAGATTACTAACTTGTCCTTTCACAGGTAAGAGGAGGGAGAGCAGTGATTAGAGAAATGGTTGTTCTATATAATATGACCTTGACCTTGTGAGAGAATCTTTCCGAATGAGTCTACATAATTATACTTTTAGGGATTATCATTATATATAAGCTACTGTCTATCTAAAGGCAGTTTTCAACAGCTTCCATGTCCGCTCTCCCACTTCAAGTGGTGTTTGTTGCTTTGATATCATTGACCCCTCTCAGCAAGTGTGTACATGCATTATAAAGGTAGGAATTACTTTTGTTTCACATAACATGACCAATACTAATGTGTTCTTGTTTTCTGTTTTTTCTCTATCAGAGCCGACACCATGGCAGTGTTTGACACTCCACAAGAAGCTTTTGGCATCTTGCGGCCAGTTTGTGTACAACTGACAAAGGCACAGACGGTGGAAAATGTAAAGCTCCTTCAGTTGCAGCTCCCAAGAGTTAGTGACTCCGCTCTACAGGAACTTCAAGAGTATGTCCTTTTCCCTCTGCGCTTCACTTTGAAGACCCCAGGTCCTAAAAAGGAGAGCCTTGTTCAAAGTGTGGTGGAGTGCCTTGGCTCCATCCTCTCTATCACATGTGTCAAGAAACCAGATCTTCTCCAGGAACTGCTCTCTGAGCTTTGCTTATGTCTTTCTTCTCCATCTCAGTGCCAGCAACCAGCAGCAGTATCAGAAGAACTAAAACTGGCTGTTATTCATGGCATTACAGTTCTAATGCATTCAGCATATGAGGACATTATCCAATCATTGTACAAGCCTTCCATGCTTCCTCTTGTTGGTTGTGCAGTATCTTTGCTTTTAGCCATGGCTCAAAATGAGAAATCGAAACAAATTAAGATTGCTGCCTTAGAGTGTCTGCAAGCAATAAACATGCAGTGTGACTGTCCAGAACACACCATATGCAAGACCTGCATTGATGACACTCAGTTGGGCAATTTCGTTGCATCGTTTCTACCCGGAATCTCAACGACCTTGTCACGAGTTATTACAGGTGACATCAAACAAGGGCATGCAGTCACAGTCTGTGCGCTCAGAGTGTGGTACAAGACTGTGGGCATGGTCATGGCTGATGATCAGCTAGCAAACATTCCAAAGGACACAGAAAATCTGGATTCAAAACATGTTCAAATTGCACAACTCCTGGTCCATAGACATCCCAGTTGGGTAAAAGATACTGGGGACAAATTGTCCCTCATACTCCATAGGATTGTTGAATGTGTTTCCATTGACCCACACTGGAAGGTAAGGCTGGAGCTTGTGGAGCTGGCTCGGCATCTTTTGTTAAAGTGCAGCCGGTCATTGATAGATTGCGTGGGTTGTCTTCTGAAGGCTTTAGTTGGACTAGTCAATGACGAGCGTCAAGAGGTACAAAGCAGGGCAAATGAGGTCCTGCAGAGTATTGCAGAACAAGGGGCAGTAGCTGAGAGCAAAGCACTAGTAGATGTTTTGTCAGAAAATCTCCTTTCTCTTACAACGACTCTTCCTCGAGTAATAAGTTCACAAGATGACAGGGGCAAGCACTTAACTTTGACTGTCTTGCTTGGCTATCTAAAATTGCTGGGGCCCAAAATCAATGTGATTCTCAACTCTGTTACCCACCTTAACCGTCTGTCTAAAGCCCTTATGCAAGTCTTGGAGCTGGATGTCACTGATGTGAAAATTGTTGAAGAGAGACGTTCAATCCCTGAGGCGCTTACTGATTCTGCAGTCACATTACCTATCATTCAGCATAATAGGACGTGTCAACGCAAGTGTTTCCGTTTCTTTAATGATGATCAGATATTTGTGTTGTTGCAGCAGATTTGCCGGATACTTGCTTATTATGGGAATATCTACCTTTTAGTTGATCATTTCATGGAGCTGTACCGAGAATCAATTGTCTACCGGAAACAGGCGGCATTGGTCCTTAATGAATTGATTGTAGGAACGGCTGGACTTGGAGTTGTGGTGCTCCAGCCAAGGGATACAAAAGTGAACACTGATGACCTAATGGCATCAGTGACGTCTATCCTGGAGGAGTACACAGACCAAGCAAACTGGTGTTTGGTCACTAGCATGGAAGGAGATAGCCATTCTGATGAAGAGGTTACACTGAAACCTTCTAACTTTCACGCAATCTCAGCAGATGCACATGGATGGCAAACTAAGTCTCCCAAAGATGTTCCCCCAACTCTCCGTTTCATGAATAGCAACATCTGGCAGATCTGCATCCAGCTGGAGGGTATCGGCTACTTTGCCCAGGCACTAGGAAATGACTTCCG
Organism: Calotriton arnoldi; assembly: GCA_963921515.1. Taxonomy (NCBI): domain Eukaryota; kingdom Metazoa; phylum Chordata; class Amphibia; order Caudata; family Salamandridae; genus Calotriton; species Calotriton arnoldi. Next base: position 222,995 of record CAWUFW010012088.1, read on the forward strand.
ATTGCTTTTGGTGATGGCTCTCTACCCAGTGCTGGAAAAGGCTGGTGACAAAACTCTCCTGGTTAGCCAAGCAGCATTATGTGCCATGTCAGAAATATCAATCAGCTGCGGCTATGATTCCCCACGTCATTTGATTAATCACAATTCTGACTATCTAGTGAATGAAATATCCCTGCAGTTACGTCGTTTAGCTCAGCATCCACACGCTCCTAGGGTTCTTGAGGCAATGCTGAAACATTCGGATGCCAGCTTACTCCCACTGGTGGATGATGTGATCCAGGATATTCTCTGCTCGTTAGACCAGTTTCATGACGAACAGGCTCCACTATTCCTGGACGTTCTGTACTCTCTATTGGCTGCTTTGGGTAAAGTAAAGTTGCCAGGATGTCATGAATTGTTCAAGTAGCCTTGTGGCTAAATGTCATTTTTTCAAATGTTTAATGAGGTGATGAGATGAGTTGTGTCAACTATATACATGCCCTTGCAGTGTAGCAGATGCACCAATTTCTGTGCCATGGTTACTTAGTTATACCCTTTGTGCTTTATGCTGCCCAGAGCTACAGGTTTCCTCCAACTTGGCACCTCGATTAAAAACAAGCAATGGCCAAGCCAATGAATCATGTATTTGCTCCCGTGCACAGATCTGTTGGCTTTGTCAGTTTTTATTCTTGCCCCTGATGCTGCCGTGCATGCACGCACATTCATGACGGCCATGGTGTATGGGAGTTTCAAGTAAACTTAAGAAACGTCATTAGAAATGGTTGCTTTATTTGTGTGTCTATGCACAGCAGATGTTTTGGAATAGTTTAGCATTGCCAATCTTTGTAAAGCCAAAATTTGAGCATGTCTATGCGGACGAGCGAGAGGCAGCAAGTGCCACATACTGCCCTTGGGGGATAGGGTGGGTAAGAGATGATGGGACTTGAGGGAACAGAGACAGAAACAGTGAGGCAACAGTACAGTGAAGAGGTTACCTCAAGTGGCCAGTCTACACCGACATTGGCGGCTTCTAAATATTGGCAACAGCCAATGGTGGAAGGCGGCTGCCTAAATACCCACTCTTCTTTATGTGTATTGGTAACAATAGGCCTCCAACAGACCACTGCAGCTGATAGGTGAGATCTAAAAAGGGCTGTGATAAATTTTTGTTATTTATTTAAAGATTATTGCTCGCATTTACACTGCGCTAGTCTCGAAATGTGACCTTAGTAACTTGTAACATATGTCTCCTTTCGCGTAACTGCCCACCAGCATTCAATTCATCAAAGAGTTTCTAGTGAGCATAGTGCAACATTAAGCTTCATCGTGCGCGCAGTCTTACCATGGGTGGGATTTTTAGGCTTCCTCGTGCGCGCGGTCTTACCATGGGTGGGATTTTTAGGCTTCCTCGTGCGCGCAGTCTTACCATGGGCAGGATTTTTAGGATTCCTCTTGCGCTCAGTCTTACTATGGACGGGATTTTTCGGCTTCCTCGTGCGCGCAGTCTTACCATGGATGGGATTTTTAGGCTTCCTCGTGCGCACAGTCTTAACCATGGATAGAATATTTAGGCTTCCTCGTGCACAAAGTCTTACCATGGGTGGGATTTTTAGGCTTTCTCGTGCGCGCAGTCTTACCATGGGTGGGATTTTTAGGCTTCCTCGTGCGTGCAGTCTTACCATGGGTGGGATTTATAGGCTTCCTTGTGTGTGCAGTCTTACCATGGGTGGGATTTTTAGGCTTCCTTGTGCGCGCAGTCTTACCATGGGTGGGCTTTGTAGGCTTCCTCGTGTGCGCAGTCTTACCATGAGTGGGATTTTGGAGCTCCTGATCTCAACACTTCAGCACAGAATTCATTTCAGTAATCCTCTTCTTTGGATTACTAGCCTAAAAGAATAAAGATTAAAATTGACCCTTCAGCAAATCCTTTAAGTGATAAACATTTTTTAGAATGGTTAATTCATATCAGAATAGATTAGTGTCAAACATATGTATATTACATTACACTGCGAGTTTTGATCAAATTTAAATTCATACTTATTATTGCATTATACGTATTGCTCTCAGAGTATAAGCAACATTTATAAAATAAGAGTGCCAACATCGCCCTTGCTGTCTCTGATTTCAGTAAAAACATATTCTCATGTTCAGCAAGTGAACTGCATGCTTTAAAATGAAACACTTTAGTAGTGCCCAAAAATACACCTTCTTTGCACTGGGTATCACGCATCATGTTCCCCGATGTCCACAAGTGGTAATGAATCTAATTTTATTCTTATTTTAAGATTTAACAACCATTTTATTTCTGTTTATATCAAGTTATAAGAGAAGTAAACTTCTTATGACTGCCATTTAACCAGTCTGCTCTCACAATTACAAAGGAATGAAAGCACTGAGCATGATTATTACAATTTGTGAATACGGAATACTTTTCTACATATGTGTAAGACTTGACTTGTAAAATTCCCATGGTAGTACAGTATCTTCATCATATTTGTTAATTTAAAAAAATAATAATAATAAGGTTCTATCCAATTTTTTTTTTTTTTAAATCATACATTTTCTAATAAGAACAATATCTAAAAAAGTAAGAAAAAAGCAAGCCGGGAGACAGAATAACGGTACATGTCGTTAATTTAGATTTCTTCAGCTCACCCAAAATAAAACATTCATAAACCGCATAATCCAGTCCGTGGGATCCTAAATATATAGCAGGTTATATCTACCTCAAAGTAAAAACATATATAAAAATAATATGATAATTCATACCCTAAATTATGCATAATCCATAGTTCAGATCTTGTAACATGTAAAAATCCAATGAACCCCGCCATAGATATACAGTTCCTTAGCATGTAATCACTATCAGGCATAGAAAACTTTATTATTTGTTTATCAAATATAATAAGTTTGACCCTTATTAAAGTGCAGTATCTTCAAGGTAAAACTGAACCCTATCACAAAAGTGGTAGCAGATAGTCCTAATCCTTGTTCATTTGCATTTAAATATTTTTCTTTCGTTTCTTTCATGCACCAGAGATACATTTTTGTTTGCTAAATTGAACTGTTGCAAACTCAGTCCCTTTGCAGAGCAACAGTGCTTCTTTACGGGTACACGCATGTAAACTCACAAACAGTGGTACCACTTAGTATCGCCTCTGAGTCATATATTAAGGGCCCAGTAAATGAAAATGATTCTCATTTTTTGCTGCATAAACCATCTCACAGTGATGGCCCATAAAGGAAACATTTCTAAACTGAATGTAATATGCAGTAAACGCTCATAATCTGAGACCACCCTATTTTAGCAGGGTTCTCTTCCCAGTAGAGTTTTATACCTTAAAGGATGGCTCCTTAAGTTTTTATAAATATCATTTAAAGGCCAACACTGTACAGTATACAATTGCGTAGCTTTCATTGTGGCGCCAGGTTAGTGACCTTGATTGGCTCAGCCCAAATATATTTCAGATGGAAAGTAATAAGCATGTGGACTGGCAGATTCAGTTTTGGCGTTTTGGAGCATACTGGCAGGTCATAATATCATTGTGCTGCCCCATGGCACCAGCGAGCTCGCAGCTGCTCTGGGGGAAGCGCATTAGTGAAAGCAGCCATGTGAAGCTGTCGCGCCATCTTTCGCAGTTCTGACTGCCCCGGTCTGCTTCACAAGATCCCTCTGCAGGGGGTGTTTTGTGTGACAGAACCCACCTGCGGGCGGGGGGGGCGTCCAGTAGGTCTATGGGACCGCCTCGTAGGACGCACTAGTGCAGCTGACAGTCGGTGTGCCACCTGAAGGCTTCTTTGTCTTTCACTTGCATCTGTTAGACAGTGGCAAAGTATCCCCTCATTTTAATGGAGCTACGACCCCATGCAAATGAAGGACTGCCACAAATGTTTGAGGCCCCTCCTGTACTGCCGGATAACCCCGAGGGGCAGAATGCGGGTGCCCACGCACATTGCACCCTTGGGGCATTTTATGGAATACACCAGGCTGGCAAAGAATTTCCCTCCTCCAGAGCCATCAACCAGCCCACAGCCAACATCCAGCTTGTGGATAACTTCAAGGCCAAGCAGACAATCGGCGTATAGGTTCTAAACACTTCTGGGACTACAGCCATCCTGCATAGGGATGTTATCTCATGGCAAGCCATTGGGTCTTTGGACATTAACCTCGTGTCACCCTAGATCTCTGTGAGTGGAAGTATTCCATATGCAAGAGGTAGTCATGAGGCCTTAACATACTTTGTTAAACAAAGGTGGTCGCTCTTATCTCATGTCCACTCAGCTGAAGCTGCATTACACCATGTGGACATCAGAGGCACTGTGCATTCTCATCTTAATAAAACCATGGCACTGCATTCTAATGGCGACATTTTCATGAATTGGTGGACACAATGTTGTAGTTAAGCAGCTTCTAAGGCTGCCATTCTCTGATGCTTATTGTGATATATATCACTCATCGCTACATTCTGAAAAAGGCCAACGTCCATCCAGTGTCCTGGCGAATTCTACCAGGCCTATGGGGTCATCATTGGCATTCTTGAGGCATGTACTCCTCACATATACTTTGAGCAGCTATATGGGCACTCATTCTACCAACAGTATGCGTTGCAACCACTTCCTGGAGCAATAATAAGTTTGGCCAGGAAGTTCCACGCCATCTCTTAGCCTAAGCTGACCTTTGCTGCCTTCTCTGTCCTGCATAAAGAAGTGCATTTCACATTCTTGAGAAACATATGTTCGAGGCATATGAGCTGTAGAACATATGCTTTAGCATAGATCGCCATCTAGTGGTGGGTCCGGATGTTTGCACTTTGTTTTTCTTCGAAGAAGTCTTTGCAGTCACGAGGTAGGTGACTCCTCCTTTAGGTGATAGTGCGCATGGGCATCGACTCCATCCCCAGATAGTTTTTTTCCGCCATCGGGTTCGGATGTGTATTGCTGCGGTTCGGTATCGTTTTCGAACCCCCTCGATGCGCAATCCTCTACCCTCTACGGTATTGTCTATCGATCGCGGTTCCCCATTCGACGCGCTTCGTTTCAACTGAGAAAACCTTTGATCGGGAAAATCGAGGCGGGCCGTCGGGCCTACCCGTGCCGACCACGCTAGCAGTCGATGGAACGGACTCCATTTAAACTATGTCCTGGGTGTGGCGCTAAATTTCCACGCACCAACTTGCACGAGGTCTGCAACCTCTGCTTATCCCCGGAAAATGGCGAAAAGGACTGTGACGCGTGTCGATCATTCCGATCGAAGAAGACTCTTCGTGATCGTCGGGCTCGACGCCATGAGATGCAATGCGGCAGTGGCTCCATACCAGACATCTTCGGCGAAGATTCCGGTTTTCATCGTCCAGCTGAAGAAGCCGAGGACGAAGAACTGGTCTCCGTGTCCGAAGCCGACTCCGACATGGAAGAAGAACAGACCATCAGTCCGGGTCAGCGTACCGTGAGTACAGATCCCCCTGTGCCCAGTCAACAAAAATCTAAGGCTCCGGTACCACCTTCGCCCTCGGGCTCAGGTCGGCACCGAGAAAAAGTTTCAGATGCCCCGCCCTCCAGCCCGGCTACGAAACATAAAGACAAGCCCTCGGGCTCGAGCCGCCCCCCTTCTGGTGCCGAACCAACACCTTCGGCATCGAAACATAAGTCCAAGCATCTGCGGAATCCACACCACCGGCACCGAAGGCACCTTCGACACCGAAAACCTCGGAGCCGAAATCATCCACGCCTAAAGCTTCGGAGCCGAAACCCTCCGCGCCGAAAAGCTCGGAGCCGAAACCCTCCGCGCCGAAAAGCTCGGAGCCAAAACCTGCCACACCAAAAGGTTCGGAGCTGAAACATGCCAAGACCAAGCATTCCGACCCAAAACATTCGACGCCTAAAGACTCGGAGCCGAAATCTTCGACGCCAAAATCGGCACATAAAGAAAAGGACACTCCATCCAAAGAGCCTCGGTCCGATGAACCACCTTTGGATCCGAAACAAAAGAAACTGGTCATTCACCCTGAAACGAGACACATCCATGCCACTCCTCCTAAAAAACGGAAGCTGGATCTCACAGAGGACTATTCTAGCCCTCTCAAGAAAAAGGACATGGGTACTAACCCTTCCCCCCCTTACATTCCACCTCCCTCTCCTCCTCCTAATCCCAATTTGATTATTACACCATCAAATTCACCACCACCTCCACTTTCACCTGACCCACAGGATGAAGATTATGGGGATGGGGATGAAGAGCAGGATGTTCCACAGGATCAAGACATACCACAGTACACTGACCCGTGGGAAAATTACCATAAGGATCCAGATCAAGACAACGACCCCGACCTGTATCCTTCCAGACCCTCCCCACCTGATGACAACATTGGCTACGTGCAGCTTATTAACAGGGCTGCTCAATATCTTGGGGTGGAACTACATAAAGAAGCTCTAGAAGAGGATTTCCTCTTTGAGACACTAACTCACTCTCAAAGGTCTACTCACACTTTACCAATGCTCAAGGGCATGTTAAAGCACACCGATGAGGTATTTAAAGACCCCGTCAGAGCAAGAATACTCACACCTAGAGTAGAGAAGAAATACAAGCCCGCTCCTACCAATCCTGCTTACATAAAAGGTCAGTTGCCTTTAGACTCTCTTGTAGTGTCCAACGCCCGCAAGAGAGCTAACTCCCAAACCATAGGTGAGGCCCCCCCTCCTGACAAAGAGTCCAAACTCATTGAGGCCTCAGGCAAAAGAGTGGCTTCACAAGCTGCGAATCATTGGCGTATTGCCAACGCTCAGGCTCTGCTAGCACGCTACAATAGGGCTCATTATGAGGAGTTAGAAAAACTCATGCAACATCTCCCAGATGAGTACAAAACAAAAGCTAATGACCTCATTCAGGAAGGTAAGCTCATCACTAACACTTCCATTAAATGTGCACTAGACGCAGCAGACACAGCATCTTGTGCCATCAATACTAGTGTGCTATTACGTAGACACGCTTGGCTTAGAATCTCTGGATTCAAGCAGGAGGTACAGTCCTCCATACTTAATCAGCCTTTTGATAAGGAGCATCTTTTCGGACCAGCTGTAGATACCGCGTTGGAAAAGATGAAAAAAGACACGGAAACCGCAAAGTCTATGGGGGCTTTACAATTGTCTACTAGCAGGGGTTTCTTTCGCCGCTCCTTTTATAGTGGTGGCTCAAAAACAGTTTCTACAGAAAATCCCTCCTCCTCTTACAAGGGTAACAACCAATCACCCTCTTCCAGAGGTTATTTTCGAGGAGGCTACAGAGGAAATAATAATAAGGGAAGAGGCAGAGGTAACACTACCCCTGCCAACAAACAGTGACTTCCCTCCACTACCCCTGATCATTCCACTCCTGTCGGTGGGGCGTCTCTCACAATTCCTACCTGTCTGGAATTCAATCACCTCAGACAAGTGGGTACTACTAATTATCCAGTATGGTTACTGCCTGGAACTTACCAGCACTCCCCCAACTATTCTTCCACGAGCACGTGCAATGTCACCAGAACATCTCACCCTTTTAAAACAAGAAGTTCTATCCCTCTTAGAAAAACATGCGATAGAACCAGTCCCATTACATCATCAAGGGACCGGAGTATACTCCCTGTATTTCTTAATTCCAAAAACGGACGGCTCTCTCAGGTTTATACTAGACCTCAGACAGCTGAATCTCTACATTCAGTCAGACCACTTCTACATGGTCACCCTCCAACAGGTGCTCCCACTGCTTCAGCAAGGCGACTTTCTATCCACTCGGGATTTAAAGGACGCCTACTTCCATATTCCCATTCACCCGGCTCACAGGAAATATCTCAGGTTCGTGGTGGACGGACAACATTACAAATTCAAAGTTCTCCCATTCGGGGTAACTACAGCACCCAGAGTCTTCACCAAGTGTCTAGCAGTAGTCGCAGTTCATTTAAGAAGACAACACATTCACGTGTTCCCTTACCTGGACGACTGGCTAATAAAAGCCAGTTCGCGACACAGCTGCCTACACCACACTCACAAAACAGTTCAACTGCTTCACGACTTGGGGTTCACTGTAAACCTCACCAAGTCTCACCTCCAGCCATCCAAAACGCAAGCTTATCTAGGAGTTACCATAGACACTTACAAAGCTCTAGCATACCCCAACCCAGTCAGGATACGCAACATGCAAAATCTAATATCACAATTTCAGCCTCAACACTCACTACCAGCCCGAGTGTTTATGCAATTGATCGGAATGATGGCTTCTTGCATCCTAATCGTTCCTTATGCAAGACTCCAAATGCGTCCTCTACGAGAATGTTCAGCACGTCAGTGGAACCAGGCTCAAGGTCAGTTAACAGATCTAGTGTTGGTGGACGGCCGCACCCATCGCTCTCTGCAGTGGTGGAATACACAAAACCTTTCCAAGGGGCGGCCATTCGTCGACCCGGTTCCACAGATAGTGCTGACAGCAGACGCTCACTGGTTGGGGAGCTCATCTTAAAAAAAATACCATTCAGGGAATGTGGACTGTACAACAAAAACAACTCCACATAAACCATCTGGAACTACTAGCAATTTTTCTAGCATTGAAAGCCTTTCAACTGCATCTAGTAGGAAAAGCTGTCTTAGTTTGTACAGACAATATGACATCAATGTACTACATACAAAAACAGGGAGGGACACACTCTCTACAGCTTTCACAACTAGCTCAAAGCATCTGGAGGTGGGCCATACCTCAAAAAATATATCTCCTTGCAGAACACCTCCCAGGAGTAAACAACCAGATTGCAGATCTGCTCAGTCGTCAAAGACAACAGATCCACGAATGGGAACTACATCCTCAAGTTCTCCTCCCATTCTTCCAGATGTGGGGCTACCCAGAAATAGATCTGTTCGCCACACACCTCAACGCAAAATGCCCAAGCTTCGCGTCCAGGTATCCACACCCATTGTCCAAAGGCAATGCGCTATGGATGAATTGGTCAGGAAGATTTGCTTACGCTTTTCCACCTCTCCCGCTAATTCCATTAGTGGTTCGGAAGCTCAAACAACATTCCCTGACACTGATCCTAGTTGCTACCACATGGGCTCGACAACCATGGTCCACAACCCCTCAGTAGTTCCTCACCAAAAACGACACCTCTCCCCCAAACTTCTCACTCAGAATCATGGAGAGATAAGACATCCAGATCCCAGTCATCTCAACCTTGCGATCTGGCGCCTGAAATCCTAGAATTTGGCTACCTTAATCTTCCGCCAGAATGTATGAACGTCATTAAAGAGGCTAGACGCCCTACCACAAGAGCATGCTATGCAGCAAAGTGGAAACGATTTGTAACTTACTGTACAAACAATCAAATCAATCCACTAGATGCTTCAATCCAAAACATCATGTGTTATCTATTACACCTACAGCGTTCCAACTTAGCATATACATCTATACGCTTACATCTTGCTGCTATAGCCGCTTACCTACAAAACAGACAGCACTTGTCTTTGTTTCGAGTGCCCGCTATCAAAGCTTTTATGGAAGGACTCAAAAGAATCATTCCTCCTAGACTTCCACCCTCTCCAGTGTGAAATCTTAATATAGTTCTTACAAGACTCATGGGACCACCATTTGAACCGTTGCACAAATGTGAACTACAGTTTCTCACCTGGAAGGTAGCCTTCCTTAGCCATCACATCTCTTAGACAAGTGGGTGAGCTCCAGGCACTAACTATACAAGAACCATTTTTACAAATACACTAAAACAAAGTGGTTCTTAGGACTAATCCCAAATTTTTACCAAAAGTCGTTTCTGCTTTTCATATCAACCAGTCTGTTGAGTTACCTGTGTTCTTCCCTCAACCAGATTCGGTGGCAGAGCGTGCTCTTCACACATTAGATGTAAAAAGAGCCATACTATATTACATTGAAAGAACTAAACCTTTTAGGAAAACTAAACAACTTTTTGTTGCTTTTGCACCACTGCATAAAGGCAATCCCATATCAAAAGCAGGCATTGCACGGTGGATAGTTAAGTGCATTCCAAATATGCTACATTAAAGCTAAGCGCACATTAACGATTCCCCCTAGGGCGCACTCTACACGCAAACTGGGGGCTTCTATGGCATTCTTAGGGAATATACCCTTAGAAGACATCTGCAAGGCTGCAACATGGTCTACACCACACACATTCACAAAGCACTATTGTGTAGATGTGTTAGCAAGACAGCAAACTAGTGTGGGCCAGGCAGTTTTACGAACACTATTTCAAAGCACTGCAACAGCTACAGGTTAGCCACCGCTTGGGAGATAACTGCTGTATAGTCTATGCTAAAGCATATGATCTACAGCTCATATGCCTCAAACGGAAAATGCTACTTACCCAGTATGCATCTGTTCTTGGCATATAGAGCTGTAGAGTCATATGCGCCCACCCGCCTCCCCGGGTACCTTTATCTGTTGCAGTATTATCTTACTTAGATACACTATACATGGACATCATGTTACTACTCTTACTAACTCCATCATCACCCTTTACGGCAAAACAATCTGGGGATGGAGTCGATGCCCATGCGCACTATCACCTAAAGGAGGAGTCACCTACCTCGTAACTGCAAAGACTTCTTCGAAGAAAAGCAAAGTGCAAACATCCGGACCCTCCACTAGATGGCGATCTATGCTAAAGCATATGACTCTACAGCTCTATATGCCAAGAACAGATGCATACTGGGTAAGTAGCATTTTCCATATGGTCTGTGTGTACCATGTCCCAGTGGCTGGCCAAGCACAAATATGCCAGCAGGGTTTCACACCTGCATAGTTAATTTCTATTCAGTATCACAATGCCCTTGCAAAGAGTCTCATATGTGTTATACCTTACATCTGAGGTATGGTGGCCTGTCGTGAGAGTGGAGTTCAGAGCACATCGGCCTCACTGGCTAGAGACTGGATCAGCATAAAGAGGTTATTGAGCTACTTGTGAAAATGCATTCTGTTTGTACTGTTAGTGTGAGAAGTGTATTGATGCACCCAACCTGATGACAGGAAACTATTCAAGCATGTGAATCTCTGAAAGGCACAAACCCTAGAGAACCGTAGTAGTAAAGAAACATGATCTTTTCAACTAGGAGTGGAAAGAACAGGGGATTTATTTTCCCCTCTTCTCTCAAATGCAACAAGGTCAGCTCTCCTTCTGGGCACAGTTAAGATTCCAACGTGTGTGTTGGCTACAAGGAAAGCCTGCAAACCTTGTCCTGGGGATAGCTCAAGGATCCACGAATGTTCCATTCAGCTGTTGTGTTGGGGAGTCTTCTATGCCACACTGCATATGCACCCTCTGCCGATTCACTTGGGGAAAAACAAGATCTGCAATAGGACTGCCCTTCCAGTCCATTAATATCTCATTCCTTCCTTCAGGTGGTAGGTGCATGCTCACAGCCTACTAGAGCATTGTCCTTTTTGACTCCCAAGACCTCAAATCTTGATGAACACTGACTTTGGTTGAGGAAGCGTACAACAGGAATTTAAGCATCAATGTTTTCTGAAAGAGGTTGGATATGACCAAAGATACTCATAAAAGTACAGTCGTTAAACAAGCATTGGCAAATCCAGTAGGTCTTGGCTATGTAAAATCTATTGGCTTTGACAATTTCTTTTAGCCATATTTTACAGCAGCGCATCTGCTGTGCAGCACGGTTAAAATAAAATAAAAAAAATCTTATGATGCAATCAACACTGGCCGCTTTATAGAATTTGTTTTTCTTATTTTACTTTCAACCATGGCTTTTCAATGTTTTTCAAGCCAGCTTGTACAGCTGCACTGCTGCTGTGCAGCATGGTTGAAAGTTAAAAAAAGATAAAGTTGCTATGATGTGGCCAGCATGGACTTTTTTGCTTTTACACTTTCAGCCATGCTGCACAGCAGGTGGGCTGCTGTATAACATGGATAAAAAAAACATTGGGAAAGCCATTAGATCTTGCATAGGCGAAACCTGTTGGCTTTGCCATTGTTTGTTTCCTAACCGGATGCAAGCAGTCCTACAAAGCCAAATGGAGAAGGAGTGGGTGGAAGAGGAAAGGAGGATGTGATGCTATGGCCACAGCTGCCAAATAAGGAACTGGGGTTCTAGTCTCTGCGTTGTCTCAACACCCAGTGATTCTGGGCAAATCACTTAATCTAAAAAAAAAAACGAAGGTATGTGTAAGGTAACTACTGCTCATGTAAAGTGCTCCAATACCTTGGGGTCGAGTCTTATTCACGCTATATAAAAATGCCAAAAAAAGAAGAAATAATACCTCAATCACAGCGCGAACAGCGGACGGACACTAATTAGGATAAATTGATCTGTACTTGGTCCATGCTCCACACAAGGAAAAGGATACCTCACACACGCTGCTGAATTAGAAAGCAGCAAAGAACAGTGATAATGATGCCAATGAATGTTAAGTAATAGCCTGGCTACAAGCCCCTTTTTAAAGGTTTTTTTTTCGACACAGTAGATCCTCACCAAGCGACTGTGTATGCGTGCTGCCCTCAGGCAAGAGCTAAAACATGCAAACAATCTAAAAAGCACTGATTTTCGTCACTGTTCAGTGGATTTATAAAAAGATCCAACCGTAAAACACACTCCGTCATCCTTAAGCATTTGTAAAAAAGAAAAAGAACACTGCGCTCAAATTATTAAAATATAGTTTCTTAGCAATGACATTAAAAATCGTCCACTATAAACTTCATAATATTTACAAAAAAGATAAAGTGCCGGAGTGACTGATCTGAGGTGCTATTACAGGCACCCAAATTTGAACTGCTGTATTACCCTAGAGGAAACCATAACATTTTATAGATTTTACCAGCTCGGAATCTAAATAACAGGGACATTTCCCAGTATCCAATGCCATTTGCAAAAAGGTCCCAGTCCTGCAGTAGTTTGCACAACTGCAAACTGTCACACCAACGGCTTAGATAGTTCAGAACCTTGTGTGGCCTGATGTTCAAAAACATTTGCGTTAACCAGATCCTTTACTCATTGCAAACAAAGGAAGGGTTGTAAAAAAAAAAAGTAAAGTTGTCACAGAAAGAGGATCTGCCCAACCAACCAAACGTCTGTTTGACCTACAGCAACCAGGGAATTTTTAAGCGGTTGTCACACGATAAACCATCTCTAATACTCAACTGATGGAGAGAAGCTTGGGAGTTTGACCAGACAAATAATCACAGCATAACAGGACCACGCTGAATAATATCCTCTATATCAGAGGCCTTCAAACTGTGGGGCTCACCCCATTGCAGGGTCCGTGTCTGTATTCCCAGGGGTGGAGGAAATGCATCTTGAATTACTTGTAGATGAAGACAGCCCGGAAGCACGACTGGCGCGTTTCCAGGCTGTCTTCATGTACATGCAGCAGTTGAAGGGCAAAAAGAGTGTGGGGACTGTAATACTAAGGGCCAGATGTAGGTAAAGTCAGTTTTGCGAGTCCTTAATAGCGATTTTTACCGAATCGCTATTAAGGAGTCGTAAAATGGAATGTATGTAGGAATCGCAATAATAATTGCGATTCCTTAATATTCCTTCATTGCGAATCGCAAATTGAGATTCGCAATCAAGGAATACCTTCCCATTCATTCCTATGGGCCAAGAGGCCCATAGGAATGAATGGGATTTGCGCACGCAATTTGCGAGTAACCAAGAGGTACTCGCAAATTGCGTGCGCAATTTCAAGGTTGCAAGGGTTCCAAAAGGACACCCTGTTGCACCCCTGAAATGTGCATGTGTGCACATGTGGCGCACATACATGCCCTAAGGGCATGTATGTGTGCCACATGGCACTTTGAAAAAAGCAAAAAAGTGCTTTTTTAAAGGAAATCGCAAATTACCACCAACTTGAAGTTGGTGGTAATTTGCGATTCCTGAAGGCAATATCGCAATTTGCGATGCCTACTAGCATAGCATTTAGGGAATCGCAAATTGCGATTCTCTAAATGCTTGCGCACAAAAAGGAATCGCAATTTTTGCGTTTCCTTATTTTGCGAGAGGGCATTTGCCTACCTACATTGCACACAGCCAAATTGCGATCGCAAACGCTGAAATTCTGTGAATTTCAGCGTTTGCAATCGCAATTTGGCTTCCTACATCTGGCCCTAAGTGAGCTAAGTGCCATAGAGGTAGGGGCAGTTAGTGTGGAGACAGTGTTGAAGAGGTGGCTAAAAAGAACAAAATATTCTGCATTGTGTAGTTCTTTTCACCTGTTAACTGCATATATAATGATCCACACAGACCTTAAATGAAAAATAAATGCTTCAAATAATTTATAGGAATTGTACTCTTTTATATTATGAAACCTCATTGGTTAATGTAATCACTGCAGATGTCTGTGTGTCACCGGAAAGTCACATAATTACATCCTAATTGGTGCAGTGAGTGATAGTGACTTATTTATAGTGCTATGAGATCCGAGCCTGTGACACCCCTGTGAATATATCATTATTTTGAATTGTATTACACCGTACAAAATAGGCTGCCACTAAATTGGTGTTTAAGATGAAACAAGTGCTTTAAAAATACGCACTTTTTAAATAAGTAATAAGACTGCTTCTAATGCAAATAATTTTTTAAGAGTCCATTAAAAAGAAGGACGCCAGAGCTCATCTGACTCCACCTATATATTTTTGTCGCTGTGAATCTTCAAGTGACTCCATCAATTAAAGTCTAAACTGGCTTCAAAGCAGCCTTTAGATTTGGTTTTTAACTCCGATAGAAGCCCATGTTGATAAAAATGGGCAGAGTAGGCAGCCTGCTTCGCCAGGCAGTAGCTAGCATTATTGAAGCAGGTGTAGAGCCACTGGGGCCCAATGCTCTGAGGGCCCCATTGCATCACAATTATGAATGTCTCACTAAAAAGAGCAAAGATAAATGGGAGAACACGCACATCCTTTTATCCGTGATAATCAATGCACTCAGTTTGTAGCGTGCTCACGGGGTATCACTCTCTGACCAAAGAGTGTAATATCCAATATAAATGTAGCGTACCCTGAATAGAGTCCGTCCCCCTTGGCACTGCCAGACCCCCAATTTCCAGGGTTTGAGTTATTTTCCAATGTTGCACATAAATAAAACATCAAAAGTTTTTCAATAAGTAGACGATGTTTTAATCGTTTTCTGTTTTTAATATTCACTTCAAATCATTGCTTAGTTTCAGCAATGTTATGTAAATCCATTACATTTTCAGATACAATCCTCTGTCCTTTTTCTCCATCCCAATGCATTTCGGGCATCAAGCCCTTCGTCAGGGGATAGTTCTAGAGGGATGCATATGGTCAAAATCAATGAGGTAAACCAAATCATCATACAGTCCGTGGTTATCCGGCACACACAGGTGAGGTGATCGGTAAATCCGGGCTAATGAGGTGATTAGATTAAGCATAATCCATGCGAGGCCTTTTAGTAAGTTTTCTTCATCTCTGTTACACTCTTCACCACGTTTTCGAAAAAGTTCCTCAAGCGTAAGTTGCGCATCAGTTTGAATAAGCTGATCTCCAGTTCAAGGCTGTTGAATGACAAGTCGGGACAAAAGAAGTTTCCCTATAAATCGCTGCATGTCTTCGGCATGATTTAGGTACTTCAGTATCGTTGATTTCGATTCACTGCATCAACATGGACATATCAGCATATTCATCGCATGGATTATGCTTAATCTAATCACCTCATTAGCCCGGATTTACCGATCACCTCACCTGTGTGTGCCGGATAACCACGGACTGTATGATGATTTGGTTTACCTCATTGATTTTGACCATATGTATCCCTCTAGAACTATCCCCCGACGAAGGGCTTGATGCCCGAAATGCATTGGGATGGAGAAAAGGGACAGAGGATTGTATCTGACAATGTAATGGATTAACATAACATTGCTGAAACTAAGCAATGATTTGAAGTGAATATTAATCACTAAAAAGAGGGCAAGGGTGCTTATCTTTCCCTGCCGGCATTCGGGCAGAGGGCACCCTTAATCCCCAAAATGGGGGCCAACATGCGGGAGCTCCTTTTTTCGGAAAGAGACTGGCAGCCTGTTTAAAGATTTAAGTGATGGTCCGGCATGGTGGGGAAGGGGTGAAAGAAGAAGAGGCTTCTCAGGGCTGCAGCGAGCATCAGTGCAGCAAGTGCAGTTACATTGGGGGGCCCAGGACTAACTAGCCCAGGGTACTAAGTGGTTGTTGATTTCGGGCAGGCGGCTTCCAAGACACCATTAACAGATCAATGACATTCCACATCCCATATTGTTATTCTCTTTGTGGCACTTCTCTTGTATAGAACGTCTCTGACCCTATACTAGATAGAGCCAAGGATCATCTGTTACATTCTACTATCATGTGCCCACTTAAGGCAGCTAGATGGGCTACCTTGCAGGCACTGTGCTCTTGATGTCTCATCGTACAGCAATGTGAAATTTAGTCATTCTCTTGGCATAGAAATTGATTGCCTAGTGGCCCTTTTCTTGTTCCCCTTTTGCTTTTCCTCTTACTGGGGCATCTGCATTAGTTGGAGACTTCAAACCCGTCCTATTTGGACGATTATTATTTGCAGGGTGGCCTTTTTACTATACTTAACTGGTGAGTAAATTAATTTGCCCATGACTGTGTCCCTTTTGTGTTCTATACATTCTGCAAGTCTGCATACTTTAAGGGCTACCCACCAGTGATCTTATTCTGACCACCTTTGTGTAGGTTTGTTTCCCGTTTGCTGATGAATAGTTGATCAGTTTGTGGTTGAAAACTTAGAGAGGAATTGAACAACATTTTTATTTGTGCATTATTTTAGTAATTATTGTGTTTGCCTGTACAATACGTGTCTTGCTAACCACATAATTTGTATTTTAATACATGCATCAATGCGTCTCTCTGACCTGCTTCTGGAAGGTTAGTATGGCTGGTGCTAAGCCATACATTTATCTACCAGTTGGCTCCTTGTGAAGTGCAACACCCGCAGCTGTTCTTGCCTTTTTCACCTGCAGCGCTCACTCGCTTTACGTGCTGTGACGCTGGAGCTCACACTTACAGTGGAAAAAGCAGATCTTCCAGAAAGCAGTGTGTGTTTCTGGTTAACATCTCAGACTCGCTGAAGCCCTCCCGCATGACAAATTAGCAGCACATCAGGATCATCCTTGAGCGACTTACAGGCCTAGGTGAGAGTCAATTGAATGGCTGCATTATCCTGGAAAGGTTGCCAGCCCTGAGGATTAGTTAGCCAAATGCCAGGCTCACCTATAAAAGACCAGCATGGCTGGAGAATCCAAATCAACGTAAGCAAAAAACATGTTTTGCAAATGCAACATTATCCTCTTACTGGGAAGGAAAGAATGAACTTAATCCACTATTACTCTCAGTCCATTTATTTTTTTAACCAAGGCAACCTTCAATCCACTAGAAAAATATACCAAAGGTGTCTCTAGAGAACACCGAATTAAGAAACACAAATTAACAAAATGGAATGTCAATCAAGGTAACCATTCACATGAGCTATAACTATAATTGAATTGCAATGGCAAACACAACTCAAATATTCAAGTTTTTATTATTGAAACAGTACAGATGTTGCAATAAAAACGCCCACGAGCATACCCACTCCACAGCACATGCATATAGTTAAATATTTACAAAACACTAACATTTTCAAATGGGTTACATGTATGTATTGGTATTTTTATAACTTGACACAAACTGAAAAACAACTGATCCACAAACAGAGGGTATGAGCCTAGAGGTATGATTCATGGTCTTGGACAAGAGGCTGCTGACAGGAAATTCCTATGATATGGGATCCATTAAGAGATGTCTTCAGTTTTTTTTAAATGCAAAGGGGGTTGAAGCAGTTATGATATTGATGGGCTTTTTGTTGTATAACTTGCATGCATAGCTGGAGGATGCCTGCCTTCTGGTCTTTTTCGAATTGCAAATTTTTGCCTCTAGTCTGGCGACGTTCTAGTGCCTGTGATGGCGCTGACCAATAGAGGTGCTTAGTTTTTCAGCTGGGTATGTAAAAGTTGTTTCTGGTGGCCTTGTAGGCTATTCCGGTCATTGTGAAGATGATGCGGGCCTGGGGAGGTGTAGCCAGTATAGATGAATCCGAGTTGGAGTCATATGATAGAACTCCGTCAAGCTTTTGTGAGACATGCAGTCTGATAGATCGCCATTTAAGGTTGCCGTTGGGAAAAGCGTTGCCTCTATTGTGGTGGGATAGGACCAACGCTCGTACTGCTGTTCTGAAGCTGGCTTGTGGTTGGAAGGCTTTCCCTTTCTTCATAGGAAGAGTAGGTCTCATGCTGTCTTGATTTTCTTGGTGCACACACTCTTGATTTAAGACCACAACCAGTCACACCCATGAAAATCATTCTGAGAAAGATATCACAATTAGAAAGCAACTTATATTCTCTAGTCTAGACATAGAAGCATCTGTCTAATGTGTTAGAAACATTTGAAGATATGTTGACAAAGTTGTTTTGTAAAAGCGACATAATAACTGTGGCCTTCGTCACGATGTGCCTAAGCTTTTTATATAGCAAAGCAAAATATAGGCTGTTAATGTACAGCATTGGTAGAAGAAGAAAAAGCCTGAACGAATGAGTCACTAATTTTCAGGGGTCCCCATTACTATCTAGTTATTTTCAGTCCTCTCCTGGGTAGAAGCTGAGCAGAAACCTTCTCTCTAGTACGTGATCCTGCTTGGTTACCACTTGCACCAAGGTCTGTTCAAATCTCTTGTATCAGGGTATACTGAACCTGCCATTCCCATAGTGACGCAATATGGTGAAAAAAATTGTATGTTCTGGGACTGCTACATTTCTAAACAAAGAAATCAGTTGCTTGCCTGTCTACATACCCTAAAAGCAGTAACACTTTAAAAGTTTAAAGCCCTGCCGAAATGTCTTCCCTTACACTGCGTACCCTCACCTAAACTCTGCACACTTGGATTGGTACTGTGCAACCTAGGCACAGCCCTATATTCCCTCCGCCACTCGTATCTGTGGTCATAGAGGTGAAACATGTATTACTTAGGGAGGAAGGCCTGGAACTAGGGCATCTACACTTAGGCCACAGTTCTTTGGGATAGAAGAGGGAGACAGACACAGTGGGAAATTAATTTAGGAGGTGTTGATTCAAAGGAAGGAAACATGGAACCTTCCGTTTGGCTTTCCTCAGTCTTTGACAATGGCTGTTAGAGGTTACATACATCTTGACACTCCCTACATCTCTGCCTGCACTCTTAAATGATCAGTGGAACACTGAGCTTTGGTGTGGCATACACAACCACATAAAGCCTAAGGTGATTCTGACCATGTAATAGCTACAGAGTTGTCATCACTAACTAATGGTAAGAAAAAAGCAACCAACCTATCTGTAGAGGTGCATCCAGTACCCAGGACTGTAATTTGGGACTGGGATCCAGAACGTCTAACAATTCTAAATCCTAGAATAGTCACTGTCCTTAAAAGCAATTTGCTCACAGCTTTTATCTGAGTATTTCAGCGCCTAGCTTCGACATAAAGACTTTAGCAGCTGCATACCACGGCAACTGGATTGTTGCACAGGACCCTCGTGGGAATCCATGTTCAGATTTCTGAAATCCACACTGGCTTCCATAAATACCACAGCATGTGCATAAATAGTTATGCCTATCCTTCCTTTGTGGAAGATAGCTCATCTGGCACCCCACATGTGGGTTGGGAATTGCCTCTGTCCGGCTGCCTCTTATTTTTTCTGGCTGGTAATCAGTGCTTTATTGAAAAGTTATGTTCGTGGCTTGCTTTACTGAAGGGTTTGATTTGTGGCTCAATTATGCTAAAAGTAGTACATTTTTAGTAAGTTGCTAGAGTTTCCTTTAATAGCCCGATGAACGTCTGCCTTGAAATTGGATTATGGTTGTTCATCTCTTGAGGAGTCTTGTTTTCCAAGCTAGACACTCAATGCATGTGTCTCAAGAGACCTCTTATAGGGCAAAGTGAGTGCAAATGGCTACCTGATTTCAGATTTGTGCATGACTCTGGAAGTAGGTTGCTTTTGAAAAGTCACCACGGGATGCCACAGAGGTGTGTCCTCTTTGTGAAATGGGCGAATCTGATATGATTGACATGGTTCACACATAGGTGGCTGGTTGAGTGCTCGCAAGGCGAGGCTCAATATGACTAGAATCAATTTGGAGCTGTGAGGATTGCATTGTGTTGAACTGACAAGCAGGTCCGACCAGAAAGGAGTAGGATTCATCTTGGAAGGCGACTAGTCTTGGAGCGGACCCTTCCAAGGAGATGGAACATGAGGAGCACTGGCCAGTCCAGCCTGGCCCTGCATTGGCTAGTACTAGGCAAAATCCAGCCACAAGCAAGCAGTTTCCTGGCAGTTGTCATGGCCATGCTCCATCTTTGCAATCTGGGACAGCACTGGATATTTTGCATAGCCGTTGGAAACTGAATTGCCTAGAGTGCATGCATACAGTAAGCGGGAGACACCGAGTGAGTCACCACGTAAATGACAGCCACTCAACTTTGCTAGTTGGCCCAAATTGTGAATTCGGCTCTCAAGTCCAAGGACAGTGGACCCTGCTCAAACTTTGCAGTCAACCACCTATCTCATAGCAGTCTCTTTAGTAGGGATTCTAGAGTTTCATTCATATGGATTCTAGCCCTTTGACTAACCAT
Source organism: Calotriton arnoldi (assembly GCA_963921515.1). NCBI lineage: Eukaryota > Metazoa > Chordata > Amphibia > Caudata > Salamandridae > Calotriton > Calotriton arnoldi. The sequence goes on from CAWUFW010012088.1 coordinate 243,639, forward strand.
TCGATGAACCAACGAGGGACTCAGATGGGTTAGCCCCAAGTATGCCTTGGAACAAGTGTCTAATTAATGTGTTTTTTGACACAGCTATCCAGGCGACTTCTGTATTTATGTATATATATTCAATAACTCCATGTAGTCAGTGAGGCAACCTGTGCTGGTCACCGGCTGTATCAAGGCCCTTTGATTGCGGCAGTAAAGACCAGAATGTGGCACATAGATAGGGAGGGTACTGTCAGTATTCTTTGTTGCAGTTATGTTTAAGGATCCTTTGCAGGTGTTAGAATCCCCTAGCTATGGTAACCTGCAGTAGGAGATTGGAGTTTGGGATAGCTTATGGGAGCCATGTCACACTCCTAGCCGCACAGTTTTTCATAAAACGCTGACCCAGACATATAAGCCTTCTCCAACAATAAACGCATTAGTACCAACTCAGATGAATGTCACTGTGCACCACACAGGTTTGGTGCTAGGTATGAGAAGAGAGGCACACCTGTCTATCATGAGCATAGATAAATTTGCCTAGATAAAGTAGTTGCTGGTAAATATATCAGGCTTTCTGGCTGCAACTAGGGCTGCATTTACTGGACTCCTGTTTAAAGCTGAACAGTAACCAGTAGCAGTTCTGCTTCTGGTCATGTATGCATTCCTCACTCTGGCAGGAAAGCCTGCTGGAGACATTCATAGTAATTGCTGTCATACCTCTGAGTAACTGCTGCCAAGGAGTAACAAGCATTTGCAATGCAATAAGTCTCGCATTTACGAGAGTTTAAGCTATTGGCATTGTAAATTATAATGCCTTTTATCTATGTGTTGGTTTAAAAACAGAAAAATAAAAGGCATTGCCATTTACAATGCCAATAGCTTGAACTCTCTCAAATGCGAGACCTATTGCATTGCAAATGCGTTTGTGCTATAAAATGTAAAAAAAAAAGCGTTAGGAGAGAGCTAGTCCTGTCTGCAACAGCAGGCAGGACAAAGCTATTTGAGAAAGTAGTGCTCGGAGGCTGTAATTAAAGCCTACCGAGTAACAACACACCTAACAGAGGGTGTCGCCATGGGAGGTTACAAAATGAGACAAGGCGGTACTAAGGAGGCACTACCAAGCCTATTGGCCAATGAACAGCCACAGTTTGCAGTGGACAGTGGCACAAGCTTATGAAAAATATGGGCGGAGAGTGGGCGGAGCTTCAAGTCCCTACCTGACTACAGCATGCCTTGCAGAGCAGCGCATGCACTGCTCAGGCTCGACCTAAAAAGGCAGAGCTAAAGCAAATGTAAGGTAATAGGCATACTTGGTGTTTTGACACTGTCGCCAGTCTTATCTTGTACGCTATTGTATGAAGTGCAATTCTTTTTTTATTAAGAAATTAGACCTGTGTGTGTTATGACACAAACATAAATGCCTTTTCTACCATTCCTTTAAGTCAAGTGGTTCCCACCAGTGCAGAAAATTCCAGTCCTTCAGCAGCAGGATGGCAAAGAGAAAGGTTCAACAGAGAGCAGCCAAAGAGAAGAGATTGAACAATTTTTCTTCAACTACGTGAAGCAAAAGCAAAGAGCAGATGGTAATATCCAGGATATCGACGAGGATGGTGAGTGTTGTCTCCTCTTACGGTGCTCATATAGTTCCCTGGAACCCCTCCTCTGCGATAAATGTACCACTGTTCCAGCATCCACAGATGTATTTAGTGCCTACAATTCCTTGTTTTTGTTGTGTGGTCCATAGACAGCTTTAATTGCTCGCCAGCCCAATGTATTAAAAAACAATGCATTAAAAATGCATATATACATGCGTTGGAGCTATTTGGGTCAGCCTTCTTCGTCCATTTGTTTGTTGAACTGTTCTTCATATTTTCTGCCACCCACCATTGCATACAGCATGAGAGAGTGGGTCAGGTCAGCCCACTTCAGCCACTGGCTCTTTTCCAAAGTGAATCACATTTTACCTGATCACTGGTGCTCATTCACCTAGAAATAAGTCCTTCACAGTGCCAGAGCAGGTGGGCTACTGCTGTGTTTGCAACTGTTTTGTTTCCTTTCTCTAGCCTTTCCTTTTGTGATGAAATCATGTCTCCAGGTTATAGCTTTTCAGAACCAATAGGTCCTTTTTTGCACCAGTAAAAAAACATATTTTCTGTGACGTGCATTTAAATTAAAAAGAATATCTATTACTTTCCTAAGTACACCTGCCTTCTGGAAGCCAAAATCTGTTCTGTTAAACTGTATGTGATAGTTATTTGATTTGTAAATTTCCCGATAATTATTGCAAGCAAAAGACTGCAGTGTTTAGGCAGAGCATTTGTTTCATTTTTTATTTTCTTTATTTTATTTTTGTGGCGTATGTTTGCAAACAATAGCTTAACCATCACACCAGTTTACAAAGGCCAGATTATTTTAAGAAGGTATGTGCAGGAAAATGCTCTTCTCTCTTTTTTTTTTTTTTTTAAAAGGGTAGTGTGTCCTCCTTCGGGCATACAGTGCTCACTCGAGTTTCTAAAGGGTATGTAGAAATTCCCTTTTGTAAGGGTGTAACTTGAAAATCTTTACAAGGTCAGTTATCTCCATCACGTCCTTCATGGACTATTGTAATTCTCATCTACACTGTATCCCAAAACCCGCATTGCCAGGCTACAAGGGTTGTAAAACCAGGCTGTCAGAATGTGTCTTGGCATCTCTGAATGGGACCCGTGGAGGCCAGAACCAAAGTCAAGGTTCTCTGCACCATCCCCAAAGTCTTCTGGGATTAATTCCCAAAATATCTGCAGAAAAGAGCTCCATGCTATGCCCTGCTTAGGAAACCATGCCCATTAGCTGCTAACTTCATCACTCAACATTTATTCAAGCAGATGAATCACTGATGCAGATCACTGGGAGCGAAGGTCTGAGATCTGAACCCAATCCTGTGAGTTTCAAGAAGCTGATGAAAACAGAGCTATTCAGACTCCCTTACTGAAGGAGCTTGCAAACCACAAGGGCGGTGCCTGGAGAACATAGTTCTGGTCACTCACCCTGAATAAATGAATGCACTTTCCCCATATGAAAAATGTGTGCAATGGCCATTATAAACCTCCCAAATATATAAATAAATGAACTGTGAACCCTTACTAGGGAACCAACCACAAGAGCTATTTACATGGGCGGTGAATGCATAATACCGATGGAGAGAAAATCCTAAAGCGGTTTTGGGAATGGAATGCTCAGCTGTGTTTGGGAAGATAATTTTGTTTCCCACCTAGCACAAGTGGGGTGCCCGATGCTGCACATGGCAGGCTATTTCCACCCAGTACTCTTACCCAGGAATAAATTACAATTTTCACAAAACCTAGCTGCTGTTTGTTCTCAAGGCAAAAAAGAGTTGGCTCCTTACTGCATCCAACGCAGACATCTGTATGGTTTGTTAGTGTTCTGTTGCTAATTGAATACCTCTTCTTAAATAGGGAGTTCTTTATTCATAATCTAGGATAATATGTTCTTGCTAGAGTGAGGTTCAACATTGCTTGCTCTTCTTTGTCATTTTAATACTCGTATAAAACCTTCTTACCCATCCAAGGAGCACTAGAAAACTTTAAGTTCAGCAGTTTCCTTGAGTCCAGTCAAGCAGTCAAAAGGAAAATATAATTGTGTGCATATTTTGGAGCTGCATCCAGTGATAGGGCAGTCGGTTTCTCGGCTAACCCACTTGGAAAAGCTTGTTCACTCGCCTATGCCCTGTAATTGCTTGAAGTGAGAAGCAGAATGACTAATATTCTTTCAATCTGTTAAATCAAACAGGATTAAAAGCATTGAGTCCTGTTCATAGATAGTAGCCTTAGTGGATGCCAAAATCGGTATCTGTTTCCCAGTATGAATGACTGTCTCTCCCAATGTCGTTAACTTGCCCTGTATGTCCCAGTGCTCTTGCCTTCTCGTCTCACTCTTGCCCGTGCCTGTCTCACTCTCCATTCCCCCTTGTCCCCTGTCAATGCCGCCTCCTCCCCCGTCTGTGACTCTTTGACCCCCCATGTCTATGCATTCCTGCACTCATGCCCTTCTTTTACTCCTCCAGTGTCTGCCATGATGGGAATTCTGTGCCCTTCCCAAAGTTGCAACCTGTTTGTTACTCTTTTCCAGAGTTAAGTCTCCCGCCTGCAGAGGAATCAGAGGCAGACGACAGTGGCGTGGATGCAGAGAAGCCGCTTCCGAGCCATATGCGCATTGCTGAAGATGTGATGGAGAGATGTATACACCTACTGTCGGACAAAGACCTGAGGGTCCGCTTAAAGGTCAGCGGGAAGCACCATCTACTCTGTAACTGTGGTGTCCTTTCCTAACCTTCTTCCAGCCCCTGCAGCAAGCCTGAGATACCTGCACAGGAGTCTTTCTCCCTAGTTAAATCCATGACTCCTATGGGCTTGAGGAATTCCCATCAACCAACTGGTCTGGGTAACTGATCAGCTTGTATACGATAGTGCATTTCGACTCTGCTCTGTGCAGCGAGCAATACAATCACAAAGCGATTAGATGCTTTCATTTGTAGCAGTTTTTGGAAAACAAACCATTATTCAATATGAAGTATCTTACAGCATTCAAAACAATAATATGTACACTACAGATTTTGCATTTTTTCATATTATATTGTGCATACTGTTAAGTGCAACATGACAGCATGATCAGCATGATGCATTCCAGTCACAAAGAAGTTTAGGGAAAAACCAGGGTGTACTCCTTTGTCAGATGCGTTTTTAGACCTTGTAGAATGTAAGGAATTATTGGCCATAATGAAGTTTGTATGGAGAATGCTCCATTTCAAAGCCATGGTTTAGTCCAACTCTCAGTACCAATTTTTATTGTCCGCCCATATCATTTTTGAGTTTGTAGGACACACTCGTCTAAGATGTATTTTTTCTCCAGTTTTATTTGTATTACATTGAGTTCCTGACTCTTCAATTATTATTATTATTAGGTTTTTGTAGAGCGCATGGCTACTCAGATCAATCAATCAATCAATCAATCAATCATGTCACTTATAAAGCGCACTACATACCCGCGAGGGTCTCGAGGCGCTGGGGGAAGAGGGGGGTGGTGCTGCTACTGATCGAAGAGCCAGGTCTTGAGGAGTCTTCTGAAGGCCAGTAGGTCTTGGGTCTTGGGATGAGTGTCCTGGCTCTAAGGTTTGTTAACCACTAGTCAAAGGAAATTATTTACATAGCCAGATTGAACAGCCGAGTTTTTAGGCTCTGAAGGAACCTTCATCTTTAGTGGCCCTTGGATCAAGGGAAAGAGCATTCCAGCCAGAAGCAGAGAGAGCCACGAAAGAGGAGCCACACCATTTCTCCCTTTTGATTTTTGGAACAACAGCCAACAGAGCATCCGAGGAATGCAGAGTTCTCTCTGGAAGGTAGTGTGCGAGTCTGTTAGTAGCGGGGACATGACTTATAAAAGGCTCTATGGTACATCACAAGCCCCTTGAAATGAGCTCTCTCATGGATTGGCAACCAGTGCAATTCCTTACGGTGCAGACGAATGTGGTTGTTTTTTCCGGAGCCCTAAATGAAGTCGAGCTGCAGCGTTCTGCAGCAACTGGAGTCTCTTAAGTTGGAACGCTAGAAGACCCCAGTACGGAGCAGTGGTGTAGTCCAAACGTGAAGTTATGAGAGCATGAATTACCGTCTTCGGCAATGTGGAGGGAGCAGAAATAGGAACTTTTTTAAGGGTCTAGGAAGGCAAAAGCACACTCCGACCACACTGTTCCCCTGGGACCTGAAGGATAACTTCTTGTCAGACTTTACCCCAAGGTTGCGTACAACTGTGGCAGGGGTAGGAGGAGAGCGAGCAGAACTGGGCCAGAATTCCCCTCCCCGAGAAGTTAGAGTGGTGCCAAAAACTAATATTTCTGTTTTGCTGGTGTTGCACTGAAGATTGCTCCAGCACATCCACTGCAATACCACGACAGACATGCCACAAATCTATTATGGGCATTTGGAATATTCCTGTCCCAGGTAAGCAGAATCTGCGTGTCATCAGCATAGGACACCACCTGCATGCCAAAAGATTCCACCAGGACTGCCAGAGGAGCCTTGTAGACATTAAATAGTGTTGGGCTCAGGGCGGAGCACTGAGGGACTCTGAATCTTAAAGTTTTGGAGTCCGACGCAAAAGGTGGCACCCACATCAACTGACTTCTGTCAAATAGAAAAGACCTAAACTAGGCCAAAGTTGCCCCACCTATCCCACTATTTCTCAGTCGTTGAAGGAGGATAGGGTGGGAAACTGTATCAAACGTCGCCGATAGATATAAAAGCAGGAGGGCCACTTGCTTTTGGTAACTTCTACCAGCGTAGATTCTGTGCTGTGTCCTTGGCGAAAACCCGATTGAGATGGATGCAGCAACTGATTAGAGTCCGAATACTTGGACAGTTAGGCATTATCCAGTTTCTCCAGAATTTTAGAGAAGGTCGGTATGAAGGAAGTGACCCGATTAGGGCCACCCGGGTCACTCGCGACCTCCTCTTAGCCTTCCCAGAAATGAAGAGTCGGTGACGCAGTAGAGAATACAAACCAAGTTAGTTTATTGCAAATACCCTGCAGCGGAGTCCAGTCTGACTAGCCTCCTTAGATGCTACCGAGGGGACTGACTGACAAACAGTTGGTAACATGGAATAAACCTTCCAACACCTCTCAAAACCCCGCCCCGATGGAAAAATACTGCTTGGGCAGAGAGACAGACAAAGGAGGCACTGGGGATGCGTTACCACCTGTGGAATGGGTACACGTTATCAGGATCCCAAGGCCATTCTACTCGGTCTCAGCTCTCTCTGGTGTGGGAGCATAGCTGTGTCCAATGATAGGAGTGCAGAGCTGAATAAACCGTCTCTTCGTGCATCTGGGTCCCAACCTTGGATGAGCTATGGGAACTTTCTAAACAGCAGCTTCTGCTGCATCAGCAGGAAAGAGCGGGGGCACAGAGGCTGGGGATTGCTCACAGCGTAACATGAAGACTCAAGGAGAGGAAAATGGCGTCCCAGATGCTAACTTAGGCCTACACTACCATACAGAAGATGGGTGCATACACATTTGCAATCACGATTATATGACCTAGCTACATGAATGCTAACATAACACAGCATACATCATGGAGGACGGGGTAATGAGACATTTCGTTTCTAACAGGTAATAGTGAAATAGGCCTGTAATTGGCCATGACGGACTTGTCTGCGGAAGGTTTTTTCAGAAGCGGAATAAGCTTAACTTTTTTCCAACAGCTGGGAACAGTGGATTGGCGAGGGGAGTCATTTAAGAGGGAGTTAAGAGTAGGATTAATAGTCACATGATTGGCCGCCATGATATGAGGGGGCAAGCATCATTGGGAGAACCAGATTTACAGAATTTTAGGGATTTCTCAGGTAGTCCTCCAGGGAGATGGTGGCGAATTCGAGTCGAGTGGTTGAGGCTATCAAAGGCAGGTTCCCCAGCCAAGGTATTGCCAGATCCTGAGGTATTTAAAGCATCCACAATGCCCTTGATCAGAAAGTCACGCACATCATTTAGGAGAATCCTCAATGGGCTGTGCTAAGGCACTAGGGTTTGAGAATTTCTTAGCTATCTTAGAGACCTCTCTGGGTTTATTGCTAGACATACCAATTTCATTGCCAAAGAAATTAGCTTTGGCGCTCTTAATTACTTGATAGACGTTTAGCTCCTTATTATAAAATTCCTTATTGGCGGGTAGATAGAACTTTCTCCAAGACCTTTCAAGTCTTTTACGTTGTTGGTGCCTTTTCCTAAGCTCCTAATTAAACCAAAGAGCAGTGGGGCATCTTAAAAGGCCAGATCCTGCCTTCATAGGTGCAATAGTGTTAGCCATCTGCCTTAACCAAGCATTCGCTTCCTGAGCGTCCACCTCAATAGATCCAATCAATGATGGAACACTATTGTTAAGAATGTAAGTAATCTCCTCAGTAGTGGAATTGGCCCAACCACGATGAAGTAAGGATGGGGTGAATCTTCTACCTTTAGGACCCTACTCAAGTATCCAGCAGAAATGTACCGTTGTGTGGTCCATCCAAATATTACACTTGACATACGATACTTTGACATGACAATTAGAAAAGATTGGGTCCAGAATGTGACCAACTAGATGAGTGGGTTTATTGACAAACTGCTTCAAATTGCAAGCAGACATGTTGTCGAGGAGGAGACACGCATGTTGATCATCAGCCTGATCCAAATGAAGATTCAGATCAACCAGACCAGAGGAAATAGAGTATTTTAAGAATATTTGGATAAACAATCATCTAGGGAGGACAAGAATTCCCCGGCATAGCTGAGAGGGCGGTAAATTAAAACCCCCGCCAAGGATTTGCTCGCCAAAGGGGAGAGGCAGACCCCAAGCATTCTGCCCCCCGGACTTCAGTAATTTCAAATGAGATGCACTTGAAGGTTGGCCTAAAAATCATGGAAACTCCCCCACCTCTTATGCCAGCTAAATCTTGGGGCAAAATGGTGTAGCCCTCTGGAATTTCTAATGTGATGTCTGGTGCAGAGCTATGATTCATCCATGTTTCTATGAGAAAGAGGATGCCAGGACGATCATCCCTAAGTATGTCATGAATGTGTAAAGCGTTCTTGAGGAGGGAGCGGACATTGGCCAATACATATTTTATTTTTAATGGGGCATCTATTAAATCCTAACCTGCTACCTCAAGGTGATAGCAGAACTCTGTACTTAACAACAGGAGTGCATGCCCGGCATTCAGGGTTGCAAGAGCATGTTGGGTTGTTTACAAAGCAGAGGAGTGGAGATCACAATTGAAGAAGAGAAGGTGAATGAGGAGGAGCATGGAGTAGATTAGTAGGCTATTAGTAGTTGTATGTCAGATAAGGATTACTGCATAATTATTGATACCCTTCCGCAGCACTTTATTGAAAGAGGAAGACTTTGGTATAGTGAAGATCATTTCAAAGTATGGGAGTATATAAAGAGTAAGGACAATTGTGAGTGCTTTGGGTGATTTCTTCACTTGAGGTCAGTCCAAAGCAGCGCTCTGTTCATAGGTTGCAACCTTAAATTAAGATTTCAGCCTTATTTGAGGGGCTAGGATTGGAGGAAGATTGGGAGGGGACGCAGTACCCCTTAGAAGTCCCGCTTTACAACAAAGAAATGGACTGGTTTGAGGAACTGGGTGATGCCAGTGGCTTGGATATCTCTCCAGAGCCTGGCATGCTTTCCCCTCCTAACCTGGTTACGGAGGAGGGAGATTCCTTTGCTATGGTAGTGCATAGGACTGCGGTGGTCTTGGACCTGCAGCTTTGTACTGTGGTGGTCAAGACCAGTGTCTTGACAGAGGTCCTTCAGCCTGGCGTCTCGACCTCGGAACCCTTGCTGCCATTTAATGAAGCTTTGACTGATGTTCTCCTGGGCACCTGGTTCAAGCCCAGCACAGGGGCTCCTGTGAATAGACCGTAGTCACAAAAGAATCCCCTTTGGGCAGGCTTAATATAACAAAGCAAAAACACTCATCACAACAAATATATCACCAGAACATAACACCACCACCATCAAAGGCCAAGTGATCACAGTTATAAAAAATATTTTATTTAAAAATAACCAAACAATTGGTCAAATACAGTGAATCATCATACAGTGTTAAAAACAATTAAAAACATTATAACCATCATTACTCAAAATTGATTACAGGGAGAATCTGCAAGAAAGATAATTTCTAATCATCAAAAAAGGCACATACATTCGATCAAGATCATTTGTTCAACATGTAATTGTTGTACAGAAAGCTTGAGCAGTGAGAGTAACAAATGTCACCACAATCTACAGTATGCCTTTACACAGTTGCGTCGACGCGTTTCGGTGGGTATCACTGCTTAAAACACCACCTTCCTCAGGACAAGAAATAATATCTCCCACATGGATTTTTGGATCTGTAAGGATATCAGGAAACGCATCCAATTATAACTGCAGGATATATTCCTTGTAGACCCGTGTCTGAGGATTAACTAATCTCTCACTTGGGCATCACTCTTAGATATGAGGATAAATCTTCCACCTTTCTACTCTTGGTACTTCAAGGATTAAAATGAAGAAAGGCCGCTCTAAGCCTCTTCAAATGCGTACTAGGCGTGTTGCTTCAATATTAGATTCTCAATTTTCCAAATTTAAAACATCTCTCTATATTATTTCAAGAGATATCCCTTCTTCAAGCAGTTTATGTTATGTCTTCTCAACATCGATACAGCCTCATACCGGGATAAACGCCTCCGAACCAAATACACCCCGGGGTATATTTGGTTCCGGTGATGTTTTAAATTTGGAAAATTGAGTATCTAATATTGAAGAAGCAACACGCCTAGTACGCATTTGAAGAGGCTTAGAGCGGCCTTTCTTCATTTTAATCCTTGAAGTACCAAGAGTAGAAAGGTGGAAGATTTATCCTCATATCTAAGAGTGATGCCCAAGTGAGAGATTAGTTAATCCTCAGACATGGGTCTACAAGGAATATATCCTGCAGTTATAATTGGATGCGTTTCCTGATATCCTTACAGATCCAAAAATCCATGTGGAGATATTATTTCTTGTCCTGAGGAAGGTGGTGTTTTAAGCAGTGATACCCACCGAAACGCGTCGACGCAACTGTGTAAAGGCATACTGTAGATTGTGGTGACATTTGTTACTCTCACTGCTCAAGCTTTCTGTACAACAATTACATGTTGAACAAATGATCTTGATCGAATGTATGTGCCTTTTTGATGATTAGAAATTATCTTTCTTGCAGATTCTCCCTGTAATCAATTTTGAGTAATGATGGTTATAATGTTTTTAATTGTTTTTAACACTGTATGATGATTCACTGTATTTGACCAATTGTTTGGTTATTTTTAAATAAAATATTTTTTATAACTGTGATCACTTGGCCTTTGATGGTGGTGGTGTTATGTTCTGGTGATATATTTGTTGTGATGAGTGTTTTTGCTTTGTTATATTAAGCCTGCCCAAAGGGGATTCTTTTGTGACTATGGTCTATTCGGTGCCCTACTCCTTTGGTGTTTAAGGGGCCTCTCTCATTGTCTTTGAGCTCCTGTGAATAGAACAATAACCCGCCGCCATCACCCTGCACCAGGCGACCCAGCTTTCCTCAATTTGCACCCTACCCCCGAGAGCTTGGTGGTCCAAACCTCTACTTCTCGTGGCACGTTCCCTTCCGCAACCCGAATAGGGAATCCAAAAGGCTGGATAGCTTCGGCAAGAAAATATTTTCTTCCACCAGCCCAGCATTGCGGTTGGTAAACACTGCATGCCTCCTAAGACGTTACTCCCATTCATTATGGGAGATGGTTGCGGATGTGCTGCCACAAGTCCCGGAGAAGTCCCGGGCTGTCCTCTCCCAAGCTGTTGCAGATGGGAGAGATGCAGCGAAGTTTACCATACGCTGTGGCCTTGACACGACAGGCTCGCTGGGCAGAGCGATTTCCTCGACAGTGGCCGTTAGGCACCATGCCTGGCTGAGAACATCTGCCTTCTCTGGGTATGTCCAAGCCAATCTTATGGACATTCCCTTTGATGGCTCTCGTCTCTTCGTAGATAGGGCGGACGCGGTGCTAGAGCGCTTCAAGGAATCACAGGCTACGGCCACGTCCTTGGGCCTCTCTGTGTCATCTCATCCTGCGTCCGCCTTTCTCCCCTTTCGTGACTTCGGAAGGGACTTCCAGCCGCGCCAGCCCTATCCTAGCCAGAAGGCCACGCAAGTTACACAACCTCTTAGCGGTCGTGGGCGTGGCTTGCCCCGACCCTGTGGGTCAGGCGGCCAGAGGTCAGGTCAGGCCACAAACCCCCTCCCTCCTCCGCCTCCCAACCCTCCTAGTCCGATCCTTCCAGATCATGGGCGTCCAGTTGGTGGCAGGATACGCCATCATCTCCACCACTGGCGGGACATCACCTGAGATAGGTGGGTTCTACAGATAGTCTGAAGGCGCTACTCCCTCCCCTTCGAGACTACCCCTCCCTCCATGCCTCCTACATACGATCGGCTGACGGAGGATCACTTTGCTTTACTTCGAGTGGAAGTCACAACTCTCTTGGCCAAGGGACCATAGAGAGGGTTCCGGCACCAGAAATAGGCTATGGTTACTATTCCCGCTACATTCTGGTTCCTAAAAAGGACGGAGGCCTTCATCCTCTCCTGGACGTCAGAACCCTTAACTGGTTCCTCAGAAAGGAGAAGTTCAAGATGCTCACTCTTGCTCAGGTTCTGTCTGCCCTGCACCCGGGAGACTGGATGGTATCGTTGTACTTGCAGGACGCTTACTTCCATATTCCCACCCTGCCTGCCCATTGCCGCTACCTTTCGGTTACTGTGGGCCACAAGCACTTTCAGTTTACCGAGCTCCCCTTTGGCCTCACCAGTGCCCCTCGGGTGTTCACCAAGGTGATGGCGGTGGCCGCAGCTCATCTGCGGAGATCAGGGGTTCCAGTCTTCCCCTATCTCGATGACTGGCTGTTGAAGGCGGGCTCGCCCAGGCAGTCGTCTCCCACCTCCAGACTAGAGTGAACAGCCTGCATTCGCTGCGGTTCACTTTCAACGTGCCAAAGTCACACCTGACTCCTTCCCAGACACTCCCTTTCATCGGAGCTGTTCTGGACACGGTGCAGTTTCAGGCCTATCCTCACAAATGGCGAGTCCAGGATTCAGGCTATGATACTGATGTTTCAACCTCTATCCTGGATTTCTGTGAGAGTCACTCTGAGGCTGCTGGGCCTCATGTCCTCCTGCATCCTGCTAGTGAATCATGCCAGATGGCACGTGTGGGCTCTGCAGTGGGACTTGAAATTCCAATGGGCGCAGCATCAGGGTGAATCTCTCCGACCTGGTCCAGATCTCTAAGGGAACTGCGCGAGATCTGCAGTGGTGGCTGACAAACCGCAAATGGGTTACAGGCAGACCCCTCTCCCTTCCCCACCCAGATCTCACAGTGGTGACAGATGCGTCACTCCTGGGATTAGGCGGCCATCTGGGAGAGGTGGCGATCAGAGGACTCTGGTCTCTTGCAGAAGCTGAACTCCACATCAACCTGTTGGAGTTTTGTGCGATCCGATTTGCACTGAAAGCCTTCTTACCATCTCTCAAAGGAAGGGTGGTTAAGGTGTTCACGGACAACACCACCACTATGTGGTACTGCAACGAACAGGGGAGGGTGGGGTCGTGGACCCTATGTCAGGATGCCCATCGTCTCTGGACTTGGCTGAAACAACAGGGCATATCCCTGGTGGTTCAACACCTGGCCGGTTCCCTGAACGCCAGGGGGGACAAACTCAACCAACGGCGCCTAGCTGATCGCGATTAGCGTCTCCATCCGGAGGTGGGGCAAGGACTCTTTCAGCGGTGGGGAGAGCCTTGGTTAGATTTGCTCGCCTCGCAAGAGAACATGCAATGTTGACAGTTTTGCGTATTGGAGTATCCAAGGCTTCTCTCGCTTGGCAACGCCTTTCATCTCGAGTGGAGCTCAGGCCTCCTTTACGCCTTTCCGCCCATACCACTCCTGTCCAGAGTGCTCAAGAAGATCAGGAGTTACCGGGCCCAAGTCATTCTTGTGGCTCCGGACTGGGGATGGAGAGTTTGGTGTCCCGAGCTTCTGCAGATGAGCATCGATCCTCCGATCAGGCTGCCCCTTCGGGAGGATCTTCTGTCGCAGCAGCAAGGGAGAGTCCTCCACCTGAACCTGTCAACCCTCTGCCTCCTTGCGTGACGATTGAGCGGTGACAGTTGATAGCATTTGACTTCCTCTCGAAGCATGCTAAGTTATTCTGGCAGCCGGGGTCCCTCCACTAAGTCAATATACGCCTGCCAATGGCAAAATGTTTGTAAATATTGTACAGAACGGTCTATTGACCCAATATCTGCCTTCCTTTCTGACATCCTCCTTTTCATCCTAACTCTTGCCCAGCAGGGCTCTGCTCTGGGCATTCTAAAAGGTTACCTTTCAGCCCTTTCTGCCTTTCTACAGTTGCCAGACCAACCGTCACTATTCAAGTCTCCTACTGTATATAGATTTCTGAAGGGGCTTATACATTTGTTTCCCCCTCACCTTTTGCCATGCCCCAATAGGACCTTAACTTGGTCCTCACTTATCAAATGTGTGCACCCTTTGAGCCACTGCACAATTGACTCCTCCTGCTGCTCACCATCAAGACAGCCTTTTTAGTAGCAATAACTTCTGCCAGGAGGGTGAGCGAGTTGCAGGCACTGTCCTCTCAGCCTCCTTACCTGACCGTTTTCCCAGACAAGGTAGTGCTCCGCACTAGGGCTTCTTTTTTGCCTAAAGTGGTGACACCTTTCCACCTAGTGTAGCAATGCAACAATGTCTCAGCTGGGTATCATTTAGCAAGGGCAGTTCAATTAGTAGTATACATCATAAGGACCCGGTCCTTATGATGTATACTACTAATTGAACTACCCTTGCTAAATGATCCCCAGCTGAGACATTGTTGCATTGCTACACTATTCACCCGGTCTCACCTGGGTTAACGGGTGTACTCCTGTAATTTTTTCTTTTACCTTTCCACCTAGGACAGTCTGCCACCTTGCTAACCTTCTATGCTCCTCCGCATCCTTCTAAGGAAGAACGTCTCCACCGCCTGGACCCAAAAAGAGCATTATTGTTCTACCTTAACCGCACTAAAGAGTTCCGGGTGGACGACCAACTCTTTGTGGGGTACGTTGGACCAAAGAAGGGAGGTGCTGTGCAGAAGAGGACCATCTCCTGATTGGTTATCCTCTGCATTAAAATCTGTTATGCTTTGGCAAGGACACAGCCTCCTGAAGGCCCCAGAGCTCATTCTACCACAGCTAAGGCAGCCAACACGGCTCTCCAGCATGGTGTCCCGGTCCTCGACATCTGCTAGGCGGCTTCGGTGGCATCCCTGCACGCTTTTGCCAAGCATTATTGCCTGGCTGTCTGTTCGGTCCTACAGGAATTTCTAGTTTAAACTTTTCTGCAGTCCCTCCTCCGGGGATGGTATTGCTTGGGTATCTGTTCACGGGTAAGAAATCTGTGGCTAGATGTCTCTATCAATTACCTCCAATAACGCCTTATCTGGTAGAGACATGATCTAGCAGCAGATTCCTTACCGACCCACCCACCGTCCCTGCACTGCGGATCAGTTCTTCATGTCAGGGCTTTCTCCTTCAGGGCCCTAATTGTCTCAACACACCATTGTCAGTCAGCTTCATGGCTCCGCGATTCTGGCGTTTAAAGTCGTGAAAAGGACTGACGTCAGCGCGCCAAGGTGACGCCTATATAGACGACGCGGACGTCACAATAACGGAGACGACGCCGGCAACATCACGTGGAGTCGACAGACACTATCTATTGGCACCCAGGGGTACTGCTCAAGAAAAATCTTCCAGATCCAGTCTGATGCCTGGGGAGTTCACAGGTAAGGAATCTGCGGCTAGATCATGTCTATACTGGATAAGGTGTTACTGAAGGTAAGTAACCATAGCTACATTTTATTTCAGCTCGCTTGCTTCTATTTGCTGTTCATAATTAGCTGCAGAACTCCTTTTGTGGGTAAAAACACTTTTCTGACTCTTTTACGGTTGCAGACCTTGTGATTTTGCAAACTCCTGGGTTTGTGAAAGCAAAATTGTGTTGTACATCAGGCTGTAAATAATGGAGAAAAATGCCAGAGTCCAGTGAACAAATATGGAAAAACCTGACTCCACCCAATCCCCGCCCCCCAACCTACCTCCGAAAATAATCACCATTACCAATGATTCAGGAAACTCCGGAAAACCAAGAGCCCGATTCACAAAGAGCCTCCATAGTGGTGGTAGAATCTTCGCAATGAGAACTGCAGTGCGGAGATTCCACTAGGAGTGCGGGGACTCCGCCACAACTGTGGAGGCCCTTCGTGAATCGGGCCCTATGTGTGTCAAAACGTGCTTCCAAGGAATACTTCATCTACATAGGAGCAACTAAGAACCCTCAGCCTAAGCTTCTGGGTGGACTCTACCACTCATGTGTTGCCCTTAGCTTCCCTTCTTGGTTTATCTGTACAGAAGCTCTAACGTGGCATAGGTGATGTGTACCCATTGAAAAACTCCTCCATAAATAAATAGAAATTAGACACGATGACGTGGGATTTGAGTTGTTAAGAAGCACTGAGGTAGACATGCACACAATGTTTAAGGTCGGCACGAAGAGCTGGCTGCTTGTTAAAAGGTAGCAGGTTGTTTGTCAAATTCCCACTTTGAGTCTGATGTTGGAATAGTACTAACGCCACAACGTAACTTTGATCAAAAGCTGAACAGGGCCCATCTGAATGGGGACGCATAGACTTCAGGAGGCAAACCAAACATATGTCCATGTTTCATTCTTCTGTCTGAAATAGACAACATCTAGGTAAAGAGGTGACGAAAACAAACAATATCACCGAATTTATGAGTGCTAAAATAAAAAAGTGAGTTGTTCTGAGTCTTAAGAACACTGTGCTGGGAACATGAGAGCAGCATAGTGCCTTATAATGCTAGAAGAGAATATAAAAAGTGATATGGACCAAAAAGCGTAAATTCTTTATACAGATCTGAGATGATGTTAATAAAACTGCTCATTCAAACAACACTAAAAGAATCTGGGAACTTGTGGCATGGGGCTATAAGGGGAAATGAAATCGCCTGTCTATATACATTGGGGCGAAAGACTAGGTCATGCACTCCAAGAAACTTTAAACACTTAGTCCATGGAATTCCACTTTAAGGGTTTATAATAGTTATTCCTCTATTATTGATTTGTGCCCTAATTTGGTCTTAACGGTCCCGGAGGTAGAAACAGCCACAGCAAGTCAGCACCCTAACAAAGTTCCTGGTCCAATGGGGTCTTGGTGGAGCTATATTTAATTGAACCTAGGCTGTGGAGTCCAGTTCTCAATCAGTTTTAGTGCAATATCAACTACCAACTTTGTACCAGGTTTGTGACAGTGTGACACAGCAATGCCCCTGTACTAACAATATAGTCATGCAATCTTTGAAAAGTATAGGCCTATCTTGCTATTGGATGGTGCTGGCAAGATCTATAGATATGCCCTATTAGACCGTAAACAAGCCTGGCCTGAAGTAGAAGAAAGAAATCCTCTCCAGCATACCAGCAGCTTTTAGGAAGGGCCTTGGTACAAATGACCATGCTATGAGATTACAGCGCATCTGTTTAAAATGCATAGATGAATGCCAATTATTTATGATATTAATAGATCTAAAATATGCTAATGATTTGGTCAGTAGGGAATAATTATGGTTTGCTGTATACTCCCAAGGACTGGACAGATGTTGGATATCTGTGGTTAAGGGGCTTCATAGCAATATATCACCCAGAGCACAATGTGGGCAACATGGAGAATATACAGAAAAGTTTTCCAATCTCAGGAGGCATACGGCGAGGATGTGTTCTTGCACCTCTATCGTTTAGCCTATTCCTGAATGACGTGAATCTTGATACTCCTAAGATTTGCAGTAACAAAAATCTATTTTATTATTTACTGGTGATGCTGTACTACTCTCAGGGATGGAGATGTTAATACATCGCATGATTAGGGATTTATTCAGCTACTGTACCAAAAAGCAGATGACCCTTAACGTAAATAAAACACAGTTTATGATTGGTAACTTGATCAGTCCTCTCAAAAAGAAGGCTCTATATTAACGACGGGCAACTGGTGGAACAAGTGCAAAAATCTGATAATGCTGAGGCAATCTTCTGCAGCTGTTCTGAGATGCAAAAGTAGATTAGTAAACCAGCCGATCAGCACTGTGGTCAGAGTTTATACAACGAAGGCAGTTGCATAAGTAACTTAGCAGAACGAATAGGCTTTATGAATCTCAAATCTATCAAGAAAGTGGAAAATAGTTTTCTCAGAGCTCTCTTCAAATTTGTCAAGGGTATTCCATTAGTACCCCTACAGCTTGAGCTCGGGATAACTATTTAGCTGACATAAACACTTTATTCAAGGGCTATATGCATAACGAAACAGTAGCATAAAGCTATGTCCGAGACTACAGCTCTACCATTTGCAAATAAAAAGGTTGTTGTTTCGGCATGTCTTAAATAACTCGCGGTAACTAAGCCAAAAGCTGCTCTAGAACAATCCTTCTACTGCCTTTCTAGACACATCCAAAATAATTAAGGACAAGTACTGCTCATCAAAAATGTGAAACTCCTCCAAACGATCAATCGAAGACCACTAATACTCAGATCTCAGTCTTAGGCAGAGCATAGGTTCTGAACCATATTTTAACAAGATCGACCCAGAAGAGCGATGAACTCTGTATCTTAAATCCAGAATGGGAACATTCCCTACACGTGATTATTGTGTATAGGTGCTACTCAGTGGTCATAATACTGGATATTGTGATTGCACCTTTCATGGCTGTAAGGATATATGCATTTTAGAATTTTTTTGTACCAAAACACTACACATTAACAAGTGACTGATTCCTCTCCTTAAGAGATATGGAGTTAATTGGCATAGAGATGTCCTCACCTTTTTCTATAGAACCTATGTAGAATAGATAATACATGCACCACATGTATTATCTGCTTCTTATTTCTGGACATCATGGGAAATTGCTGATATAAGCAAATAACAATCGTCAATAGTTATGCATGAGAACTCCAGAATCTTCACAGCTAATGTAGTTTAGGAATAAGAAACTGTTTTATACTAGTTTTTAACCATTTTAGTAGTATTGCAAATTATTCATTTTTTTACATAAAATTGAGCAGAATTAATTTAATATTTTTCCTTGTATGACTGCCATGATATGATATTTATAATAATTATTTAAACATTTTTGCACTTTCAAAATGTCTGTTGTTGCATTGTTTAGCTGACAACAATAAAGACCTTATTTACATTCCTATGACATTGATTGTAATGGTGATATGATAGCAGTAATTCAAGCACCGCCTTTTGGCATAAGCTGTGATTTGCTTATGGGAAATTCTTTAATATGTTGAAGACCTTTGTGCTATGTGTGTTCATCTTAGCCACCGCCTTTCTCTGTAGCATCTTTTTAGAAATCATTAAGATAATAATACAGTGATTTTATTTTTCTTGTTGTTTCAATGACTTTATCCTTTTTCCGACTTGCAGGTGCTGGATATCTTAGAACTCTGTGTGGCTGTGCTACACTCCGAGGAGAACCGGTTGCTGCCCATGGCTCACCGCCTTTGGCCAGCTCTTGTCATTCGACTGGTAAATGACGACCCACTGGTTGTGCTCCGAGCTTTCAAGGTAACCGCTGCTCTTCTGTCGAAAATGGCGAGCAAAAATATGAAGTTAAAAAATGTGGCATTTTTATGGCATTTCCTAGACCTTCAAGGGCTTAAGACCTTCTGTCAGCTCGATAGGCCCAATACTTATTGGCACCAAGGTGACAGATTTTCTGCTGCTTCCAGGACACAACACTGACATAGATCTCTGGCACCTAGAACTGGGGCCTTATTTGGCCTAGATCAGTCTAATATTGTAAAATTCTATGACGTCTTTGGTTCCTTAATAAAAGCAGGTCTTCACGGCAAGCCTACTAACATAGTTTATTAATTCTAATATTGCCAAGTGATATAAAGGGCCTCAGAACATCTGAAGTCATTGGAATAAGATGGATGTGTGGAGGTTAGTGTCAGAACGAGTCTTACGGTTCAGTTTTGTTAATCAGAAATTGTGTGTTTTGTGGAGCAAATCAGGAGATTACTCATGGTATCACTTTTATGTCTTGCTAGGAAATGTTACCTTTTTAAAAAAAATCAAAGCTGTATGCAAAACGTGCTGTGAGGTTCAACTAAAACAGAAATTTGTTCATTATTAGACTTTTCACAAGGGTATGCCTTCCACTCGGTGGGGTAACAAAAGCCCCATCATCTCCCGAGCTCTGGTGGTCTTCTCTGGTAGGTCCCTGACCTGAGAGTTCCAGACTGAGTCCGGAGCATGGGGGCCCTCCTGCATGTACTTTGCAGGGTGGGGGGATGGGGGGCTCAAGTTTAGTTACTCCACTTCTTCCACTGCACATACTATAGCTAGATGGGTAGTGACATTTATCATTATTTGCTGCCCACAGGTGAACAGAACTTTTTCTGATAAACCTAAGGCCCATTGTCCCAGAAGTAAAGCAGATACTGCTACACTCATTAGGAATTTTCTTATCTCAAACATTTGTATGGCAGCCACCTTGAAGCACTATTGCATATGCTGGTTGGCCAGGCTTCTGTCCATAATCAGTTTGCTTAATATGGTTCTTCTTTTTCTTTTTATTCTTTTGGTCCTCACGCACAGGCATGATTTATTCTTTAGCTTGTTACTATCCTCTGTTGCTTATGGACTTTGGAGAGAATGTATCCTATGACAGAGGAGAACAAGCATTTAGAAAGGTAATGGGTTTAGCCATGTCCAACCCACTCTCAAAACCTGGACATCAGCAGATTTCTCTGTCTTAGGTTTTTGGAAGAGGATTGGTAAGCCAAGACAAAGGCATCATGAGCCCTTTCCGGTACCCCCTACAACTGGAAAAGCACTCATCTCTAGCTCACTTGTGCAATGTCCTACCTGCCATTTGGCTCAGAGATAGATTAATTTTAGTTATTCCTAACAAGGTGGCAACGTTTTCTCCAAAGCCGCCAGCAGTAAACTAGTCTACCTCATCAGCCAAGATTGTGAAGTGTTTTATTGGGATTTTTTTGGAGCAGTTAGCATTACTAGTAAGTCAGTCCTTCATTTGGATCAGTCCAGTTTCTTGAAAGATTGACATTCTCCTGACACTACCAGATTATTATGATCTGTAAGTACCCCAATTGTCGCTCTAGCCCCATTGTGATTTGACTATTAGTATTTGATGTTGCAAAGACCTTCAGAAGAGTGTTTTGGGCTTTTTATTTCTAACTTTGGGTGTCATTTAGACCCTGGCTGTTGGTCTACTGGTCAGAGGACGTGGCCTCTGCCGCATTAAGAGATCCCCTCTTGTCTGGCTGGAATCTCTGTGCTGTGAAGGAAGCCCCAAGTATGGTTGTTCCCTTCACAACATGGAATGTTTGCCAGGTAGGCGTCATGTTTAAAGTGCCTGCTTGCAAAACGTTTTGTTTCAAGAAAACAAACTTCCAAAGCTGGAGTTAATTTTCTCTAAGCAAAATATAAATGAACCTGAAACTCAGGTATATTTCTCCCTGTTCATAAGGGGCATTCTACGTTTTCCTTGCACATTTCGACCATGCCTCCTATCAACTGTAAATCAATACCTTCTATGATTGAGTGGACGAGGAATGAAATAATATTCCCAGACATCAAGTCACACTAATGCTTCTTCCCAGGTATGAATGTCTTCCCAGTACTGTTTTTTTAACAAATGTACAGGAGGCCACATAGCTGATTTTAGGATGTCCGCTATATAGGTTACCCAAACCTGAGATAGTTTCATAAAATAATTACTTAGCATAGTACATTTGTACATTGTTATACAGTTTAAAGACATTTCGCATAAATACATGATTTACCAAGGGTGTGGAATTTAATAAAATATCAACTTGTCCATGGGACAGGTTCACTGGCGTAGCAAGGGGGGGGCGGAGGGGGCGGCTGCAAAAATCATCGCCAGCACCCCCCCCACCCCCCCTCAGCACGGCGGCAAAAGGCAGGAAGGCAGGGACCGCCACGGGCGGCAGAGTGCCTAGCTACGCCACTGGACAGGTTGCTTCTTAAATCTACTTATCCTGTAACAAAATCCACTTGTCCATTCGGTAACAAGTAGTGCAACGACAAATTATGGCAGCAATCTCTTTATATTCAAGCTCTGATAATAGCCTCTGATTATGCCAGGGCTCACCATTTGAATAGTAGCAATTCCCTTATTTTGCCACCTTTCCGCAGATCTGCATATTGGCACTGGAGGTAGCGGTAAGCAATAGTTCCGGAGTTGAAATGCCCTTTTTGAGTCTGTGCAAACCTACTAACTTGCATATTTTAAGGGTTTTCACCAGCTCTTCTCTAATCTTTTCCCATATTGAGAAAGGTTGGACATTTACTCCTTGACAAGGGCAGAAGTAAAACTTCTTCCAGAGTTGGAAAAAAGTGGTTGTAGAGAGAGTGAACTTGTAAACGCTCGCATGAGCAAATCTACACATGCATATTTGCTCGTTCTAAAATGTAGTTCACAAATATTGTCTAGGAGTATGATTTCCTGGCCTACTTGTGTAAATTCTTGTGAATTCATGAAAGCTGCTAAACTGCACTAATGGAAAGGCATATACCATGGATGCACCTTTGTGACTTTCTTTAAGAATTGGGCATCTAATTAGGTCTGGTGTTAACCAAGATCTTTTGTTTTTATTAAAAGTGTATCTCTTTCTCTCGGCTGGCTTCATTATGACAGCATTCTGCTCTTTCACAAGGAGCATATGGGCACACAAAGCTTTGTTCAATGCCATGAACTACTGTCACAATGTGTTCTTTTTGAGACCCAAAAATATTTTTGCTTTTTGCCAATGTTTGTTATAGGACGTGGGCCTGGCAGCTCCCACAACAATAAAGTTTTTCAAAAACCATGGCAAAACAAGACACACATTGACAAAACCAAAAGGCTGACCACCAAAGTCAGATCTATTGGCTTCGCCAATGCTTGTTTATTTTCATGTTTCCCATAATCTTGTTGAAACTGGTTACACTGATTTTCCATTATGAATATTTTGGGAAATACTAGCATGTATCAACACATTTTATTAAATGATGCTTCAAAGAAATGGTACCTACAATTTCACAGTTATTTAGCAAAGCTTTTTTTCTGGTTGCATTTGTTTGTGAGCATTTTATTTTGAAAGTAAAGAATCCTCAATCTTGCTTTCAAGCTTCTACAGATATATGCATCTAATCAGAGAGCATTCTGGGAGCATTATACGTAGCCTTAAATTGTTAAACGTTGCAACCATTTGCACACATTTTTATGCTGGAACCACTGTCAGTAGTGCAGTTCGAGCTTACAGCATTTCCTTAGAGCAATTACCCTAATAATAAAGGCCTTGCATTAATGAACCGTAAATAAAATTTCGAGCAGCATTAACATTTGGACACAAATATTACATTAATAGCAGACAATGCCCTTCCCTGAGCCATAATGTTACTGTAAACTGGCAGCCCAAGGGTTTGGGCTGCAGGGGGTTGGGCCTACTTGTCCCATGGACAAAATAAACATGAAAATCTGTTGTCCTTGACCCCAAACAATATGTCATGGGTGTCGGGCTATAGGAATTCCACACCCCAGTTCAGTGCATTGTCCCTGATTTTTCCTTGTCATATGCAATCTGCATCTCTTTTCATAGTTCAAAATGTACTGTAGAGTGCACTGTAGGTGCAATTAATAGCAATCTTAATTTTTATTTGTGCAAATCAGGAGGGCAAATAATGCATGTCATAATTAAACTGTTTAATAGTAACAGAGTAACAGAAAGAGAAATGCAGCTACCTTACATGCGGGTTTTCAGATGTGTGACCTGAGCATGAAACAAGAGTAAAATTCTAGACCACATATTTTTATAAACAGGTAGTGTTTCTTTGAAGAATAATCTTTATTGCAAACACATCAGCCCTTTTTTTTCTAGACGCATTTTAATACTAACTTGTTTCTGAAGATTTTGAATTATTATAATTATGTTAATTGTTCTTGCCATAACTTATCTCCTCATTTCAAATTTGAGTGCTGGAATCTTTACCTCATCAATATCACCGATGAAAACGTTTTAGAGTTTTTCTTTTTAAGAATTATGATCAGCCATTCAAACACTAGTGACCAGAAATGGCCTAATCTATGCGGCCAACGTTTGGTGCTTGGATTCACTCTTGTCTCTGAACATCTCTGACTGTTTATTAGCATTGCAGATCCAAACTGCTTCATGGGAATTTCCCATTCCAAGATGTTATCTGTCACCTGTGATAATGTATATTTCATCCTGAGTATGCAGTTATTGTTAATTACTGTTCTTTGGTGGGCTCACGTTTGATTCTGTGGTTCGTTGCCAGTGCCATTTGGTATGGGATAGATACAGTGATTGAGGGTCGCCTACCCTAGAAATGATATTCCTGATACCATTAAATGTGGAGGTGGTTTGTTGTTTTCTTCTGATAATGTCCCACTAATATTGGATACGAACCCTCTGAGTTGCAAAGCTGAGATTTTTCCTGTCGCTAGCACCATTCAGCCTCCCGCTAATGGTTTTCTCAAAGAAGACAGTTACTATCTTGGCACAGTGTTGACTACTACCATTCCATGAATATATATTTCATTACTCTGTTGCTTCAGAAGGTGGTGTGGGAATGACTATGCAGGTGGCGTCCATGTGGTGTTCTTTTTCACTTACTCTGGTCTTTGCACATGAGTGATGTTACTTGGGGGTCTTAAGATGAGGACGGGAAATGGCAGGGGTGTGGAATTTAATAAAATATCTTGTCCATGGGACAGGTTGCTTCATAAATCTACTTGTCCTGTAACTAAATCCACTTGTCTCTTTGGTGCCATGTAGTGCGGTGACAAATTATGGCAGCAATCTCATTATATAAGAGCTCTGATAATAGTCTCTCTGGTTATGCCAGAGTTCATACCATAATAAGGGATTTGCTAGTATTCAGCAAATCCCTTATTTTGCCACCTTTCCGCAGATCTACATAAGGGGGCTGGAGGTAGCGATGAGCAATAGTTCCCCATGGTTGGAATGCCATTTTGAGTCTGTGCAAACCTACTAACTTGCATGTTTTGTGGGTTTTCATCAGCTCATCTCTAATATTTCCCATACAGAGAAACGTTAAAAATTTGCTCCTGACAAGGGCAGAAGTAAAACACAGCTACATGCAAATCAGTCTTGACGCTGTGCCTCATGGGAACAGTCCAGCCCGAACTGCCAAGCCATGTCTTCCCTGGACCGGAAACAAGCATCCTGGGACCGGTTTCGGGCTAACAGCCCTCATCAGCCAGGCTAGCTTGAATCCAGTGGCAAAGTGAGCAGGGGACCCACGTCAAGGGACCCACGTCAAGACTGATTTGCATATAGCTGTGTCTGAACTGGGGTGGCGAAGTGAGCTAAAGAACGATGATGGATTCAACCCAGATCTGTGACTGGGGGTGAGTGTCTGAAAAGTTTCAGTGCTCCGTCCATCATCTCCTTGCGTTTGAAATTTATAAGAAGACATACGCTGACATTTGACCTCTGTATTTGAATGAACAGCAAATGTGACAAGATAAACAAGATTTAAAGGTATCTTTATTGCTCATTCACTTTCCAAATGAAGAGAACACCTGTTCTTTCCCAGCTGAAGCTCTCACCAGACTGGGCTAGTAGGCCCTAAAAATAGGTTGCCCTGATAAAATCTCACTCGCCATAGCGAGTGGGCAAGTAGTTTCTCGAGCCCTGAAATGGTACCTAAAATTTCACAGTAGTTTAGCAAATGTTTTGTTCCTAGTTGCATTTTTGTTTTATGAACATTTTATTTTGGTATATTGGTTTCAAGCTTTTGCATATATTTGCATCTAATCAGAGAGCATTCTGGAAGCATTATACGTAGCCTCCTATTGTTAAACTTTGAAAACGTGTGTTCACATTTTTATACTGGAACCACTGTCACTAGTGCAGTCTGAACTTACAACCTTTCCTTAGAGCGCTCACCCTAATAATAAAGGCTTTCTATTATGAACCATAAATACAAGTTCAAAGAGCATCAACATATGTACACAAACATTACCTTAACTGCAGACAATGCTCTTCCCTGTGGTAGTGTAATCTGGCAGCCAAAGGGTTGTTTGCTGCCGGGCGTTCGGCCTGTTTTTCCAAAGGACAAAATGAACATGAAAACTTGTTGTCTTTGAACCCAAACAATATATCCCAGGCATCGGGCTATAGGAATTCCACACCCCTCTTTACAGGAGTTTGATACTTGAAACACATTTATTGAGAGATTACAGGGCAATATGGTGCACATTCCAAGAGCTCCTTAGCATTGGCTGAACAGAAATGATTTTAAATCATTCCTGGAATAGAGGAGTGATGAAGATGTTCTTCGGTGCATAGAAACTATGCAAGAGTTTGACCGTATAGCATTAATGATTTGCTCTGGATTTCTCTCAAGATTTTCAGTCAGGCAGTGTCAAGGTTGTTGGTAACACTTTGACCACTTAAGGGCAGAAGTTTACTATCAGTGCATTAAGATTGCTGCATTTAAGCCCTTTAAAATGTTGGAACAGATTTCAAATGTCATGCAGGCTGACAGTGGTGGGCCAGAATAGGTCTGGAAGAATGGGGTGTTGTAGTTGAATTTTCTCTCCCCACTGATTAAGCAAGACACTGGTCAGAATTGTGTTATTGCAATCAGCACAGGAAAGAACAAAAGCGTTTGCAGGAGAACCACTGTTGGGTGGAAGAGGGGGCATATTTTATTTGTTCTTCTGTAGAGGAGATGAATCTGGTTTCCTTTGGAATAATGTTGGTTCATCTAATACTGGATAATGCTGAGGTGATCTGATGAGAGAGATGTGCAGTTTTCACCCTTAGGTAGAGTTAGGTGTTGCTGGTATATTATGTATTGAAGAATTGCAGTGCCCTTTAATTTTCCATGTATAGCTCAAATTAAATGGATGCATTGGTATAGTCCTACTGGTAACTCGGAATAAAGGGGATTGCCTCTGCATCTGGGTTGAGTCCCTGTTCTGTTTGAGTGTATTTTAAGGGGAAGTGTAAGTCTGATGTAGTCGTAATTTGTATCAGTTTAAATGCTCATTTTTAGGCTGGGCATTGGATGATTTCATAGAGGTTGGCAGAGTTTGTGCTGAAAGAAAGCAGTATACAATGTTAAGTTGGAACACAATGTGCTTCTTATATAAGTTGTCATTGTGTTTCTTTTTTCCCTATCTCCAAGGTTTTGTGCATCTTGGGTGAGACATGTGGAGATTTCCTGAGGCGCCGATTCTCCAAGGACGTCCTGCCCAAACTGATTGCTTCCCTTGCTGCTCAGGCCCCAGTCAGTGCCCGGGCTGGACCAATCTACAGCCACACACTGGCCTTTAAACTGCAGCTGGCTGTACTGCAAGGTCTGGGCTCTCTCTGCGAGAAGCTTGATATGGGTGAGTAATGATTCAGCAGAAAAGTCTCAAGCCTGTTCTTTTTGAGACACTCAGATAGTTCCAATGCCTTTCACTCATTCCAATTTAGTGATAATGCTGTCTACTGTTGAATACTAGAAAGAGCCCTTATTAGCTGATTTAAACGGCGGACAGTGGACAGCGCCATTGTGTTCCTACCCACAGATCTGTATCTGCAGTCTGTACACTTACGGCATACATTACTCTTAGTTACATTCATATCTATAGTCTGAGATGACCGGCACTTCCCAGTGCTTACATTTTGTATTGCTACCCTACCCGAGACCAGTTCCTTAGCTTTTTTCCATTTCACTTATTTTTTTCTTTGTTTTCCCATATTGGTTTGCTTCACATTTTATTGGGTTGCACCAAAGAAATATTGCAACTAGTCTGAGCTGTCCACTTTAGACTAAAATAAAGTGTCAGTATTTGGTGATGTTATTGAAGGTATTTTGAGACGTTTGATGCTTAAGAGGTGGCAAACAACTCAAGTGCCCTTCAGGGGATATAGTAGCTTATGTTCTGCATAGTCATGTGAACAAGAGGCAAACACCCACTACATTGCATCCATTGCATCGTGTGACATTACATCAACACCGTTTTACAGTACTGCTGTGCTGATGGGCCAAACCTCCATTTCAGTTCAGTCCCAACTGCCACGCAAAATTCCCACATATTGTGTTTATATTTTGCCATGCCTCTGTTCAAGTCTTTTTTGCACTCAACATGACATAAACCTTTCACAACCTTCTTGTGAAAAGTATTTACAGGTTTAACATTGTCCACAATAGGCAGTCCATTCTAAAGGTCTTTGTTCCCTAATACATTATGTTTAATTTTGTTGACCATATTACCCAGTAGTAATTGCCACTGTGTAGTTATGGTTCAGCATACCTTTCCATTAAAAGGCATTTTTTGGTTTGCCTGTACGGTGGGTGCCCATGGATGGATCTAAACTAAATTTGTGACTGACTTAACTCTGGCATCCAAATTGTCGTGCAGTTCTGTGTAGAGGAAAAGAGTTAAAAGAGCCAAAATAGATGTGTTTTCCATTTTAACTCTCGAAGGACATTTTGCTCACTGCTGCAGCAAAAACTGTTGAACAAAGTTACGCCAAAGTTGGCATGAAAGTATAACCTTACTCAAAAGTATGCTTTTGCTGATTTGATGGAAATCCATCCAGTATTTTCTGAGAAATTATAGTTACTAAATGGTGCCGGGTAGGCTTAATATTGCCAGTTAAATTCACTAATAATTCAGAATTCATTAATTTTGTCTATCACATTTGCATTTTTCAAGACATATGCTAATGAAGGGAACTAAAAAAAGTTTTCTGTCAACTTAACAATCACTATTTTGGGCAGAATTAAGCATTTAGACCATTAAACAAAATCCAAAGGAAAACGGTGACAGTATTAGAGTTGCCCAGTCCCAGGGGAGTGCTAAGGAACACTAAAGGACATAGAAAATGGGTCTCAGAAATAAAATAAGAAAATTGGTCATGGCATGTTCCCAACTTTGATGGTAATTCCAAACATGCAGCCACCATTTTGTATTCAGAAACCAGCACCATAATCCCAAATTTGCACTTGTAAGAGAATTTGCAACATTCAAGAACTGCATTACTTAAAAAAGAGAGCGAGAAGCCATCAAGGCTATGGTTGGGTGCAGGAAAGGGTAGGATGCACAACTGTGTTGCTGTAGGCCCTTACCTTAGGACTGGCACTGGTAGGACTCACAGGTGGATGGTAACAGAGCCAGCACGGAATGGGCCTATTATAGGAAAATCCAGTATAACATAAAATCTCACAATTTCACCAGAAATACCACCATTAAAAGTTTGTTATGAGTCAGCGAACACCAAACTGAAAAAACCCTGAAATTCACCATTTATGATATGCAATACACAACCTCTCCATAAGTCACTCCACCATGTTCAGTGCATCTCACTGTCAAACTTGTTTTGAAATCAAAAAGGCTGTCTACCAACAGCAAAACATGGCAGAGGCTTGAGTGATGGTTTGTGATGCATGCAATAACTGGCTAATTTCAGGAGTGTATCAGATTTTTGTCCACTGAAACATAGTTACATTTAACTGTATTTTTTGCATTGAATATACATAATAGACCCAAAGCGCTCAACTGTTTAAAATAGTGGTACAATAAACATGGTCAAGCACAAAGAAACGTACGTATGAAAGTGCAAAAAATGTAAACCTAAGGAGCCAAGCTAGGAGCAAAAACGTTGTGCTCGATGGCATGTGTGGCTGTAGATACACATGCTTTGCATACTCCTGCCATCTAGTGTTGGGTCCGGATGTGTGCAAGTTATTTTTATTCGAAGAAGTCTTTTGAGTCATAAGGTAAAGTGAGTTCTCCTCTCGGTGATATTGTGCATGGGAATTTACTCCATTGTTAGATTGTTTTCTTTCCGCTATCAGGTTCGGATATGTTCTTCAGCGCTCCGGTTCGAGGTCGCTTTCAGTTTTCTTTCAGTTTGTTGTTATCTTCTTAACCCATTGGTAATGTTTTCTTTCGCGTTACTTTTTGAAAACAGAAGCAATCCCTCAAACTCGATTGCCAATTCGACGTTCTCCGATCACGGCCTTCAGGCCTCCAATATTCGGGCCTTTCTCCATTCGGGCCTTGTTTTGCTATCGGATTCGACCAACAATATTGTGCTGATGGACCAAACCTCCATTTCAGTTCTTTCCCAACTGCCACACGAAATTCCCACATACAGACCTTCATCAGGTTTGCAACCTTTGTCTCTCTCCTGACCACAACAAAGAAAATTGTGAGACCTGCCGATCTCTTGATCAAAGAAAACGTTGCTGGACCGTCACGTTCATCGGAAGGAGATGCACTGCCGAGATCTGGAGGAGACATCCAACATCTTTGGCGAACATGATGTGGAACACACGTAGGAGGAGATGCATGAAGCTTCGGCAGCAGAGGAAGAGGACATTTCAGTTTCATACTCTGCATCCAAACCTGGGGTAGAGTCTAGCCTACAAATACAGGACTTGCCTTCAGCACAACACGCAGTAAGTACCTATGCCCCTGCCCAACTCACTAAGAGACATTCTGTGTCCACCGGCATTACGCCTCTTGGGCCACCACTGCCATCAGGCTATGGTCGGCACCGAGTTTCTGCTGAGGATGCCCCGCCATCGAGCCTGGCACCAAAAGCTAAGCCGAATTGTACTACTTCGAGCCAAACGATCAGTGCCGATTAATTCAGCTGCTACATCAGTACCGAGCACCCACTCCTCCAAGTCTTCTGCTCAGACGCCTCCGGCACCAAAACAAAAACCAAGTTCAGCATCAAAACCATCCATTTTGGCACCGGAACCGATCCGTGAAACTATGAAGCAGAGGTTCGATCCGAAACAGAAGAAGATACATATTCAGGATTCTACTGGTCGGACTGAGGCAAAAGCAGTTCAGTCAGCAACTGCCTCCTAAAAAACAGAAAAAGGACATTACAACTAGTCCTTTGCAGCTGCCTGATTACTCTCACCACCTCCTCCACCTCCCTCACCACCACCACCACCACCTCAGTCACCACCACCACCACCACCACCACCGCCTTCCTCACATCATAGTGACACAGGAGACATTACTCCCCAGGGTTTTCCACAGTCTGATTCTGGGGATCAGGAAGAAGGAGGTGACAATGATCAGCAGCCCACAGATCTAAGGGACAACTATGACATAGACCCTCCTCGGGATAATGACCCAGAACATCACCCCCAGATGATGCCACATCCTTTTAAGACCTTATAGCTAGGGCAGCTGCGTATCACCAGGTCCCCTTGCACAACGAACCCACAGAGGATGATTTCCTCTTTGAAACACTCTCCTCTACTAGTAGAGATGTCAATATCTGCCCATGCTAAAAGGGATGCTCCGTCACTTACATCTTTTTTTTTTTTTTTAATTATTTTATTATTAATCCATGGAGGTTAAAATTACAATACAATTAATACATTACACAACAATAATCAATGGTATAAAATAAAGATAAGAGAAACACACATCTACATGATCTTTAAAAGGCAAAAATTAATTACCCAGCGAACATAATGATTAATATGTTCGATATTCATAGTCTATCCACAATTACAGCAACTCTAAAGTGCAGGTGCATTGTGCAAATTATATCAAATATTGCTTTTGCCCAAAAGTGCAAAGTGCCACATACCCAGCATATCATAAGTCCTTTAAAAGGCACATACTTAATTTACAGGACATCACCCATCCATAAAAGCGATCATCGGCCCCCAAATTTCCTGGCCTAGTTTCCTCTTTCGAGCCCCCTTTAAAGCATATAAGCTATATTCTAGGTTAAACATGTTAAAAAATCTTGTCCTCCATAGTTCAAACGTCGGGGCATCTTTATGAAGCCACATTGAGGCAATACATAACCTAGCTATAGCCATGGCCACGAAGATCAAATATCGATACCTGTATACAAGCTGATCACACCCATCACCCTCCTCAACTCCCAGCAACACGTGAGATGCAGTTAATTTTATTGGACCTCCAAGGAGTTCCGCTAGAAACTCTTCTAAGTGCTCCCAGAGTTTACTTAAGTGTCTACATGAAAAGAAAATATGCACAATATCCGCATCATCAGCTCCACAGCGAAAACATTTGCCGTCATTAACTCCACCCCATTTAACCAGCCTAGCTGGGGTGTAGTAGAGATTAAAAATGGTCTTATAATGTTGTGCACGTAGATTAGCAGACCTCAATAACCTCCCTGCCAAATCAATAGAATATTCCACCCGTGTACCTAGACACCCAAGCCTATCGTCCCACTTGGTGTTATGTCTTTCTAAATCCTCACCCTTGATCTCTAACAATATATTATATAGCGGACCGATGCGTGCATTTCTCTTTACAGCTTCAACATCAGGATTTAAAGCAATCTTCCATTGGCTCTTACATAGGTAATCACGGATTTGCAGATATTTAAAAAATTCGTTTTTAGGGAGGTTGTATTTCTCGGCCAACATCTCAAAGGACATCAGGCCCCCATTATCATATAAATCCCCGATGTATTGAATACCCTTTGTCCCCCATCTGTTTATGGTCCTGTCCCAAAATATCGTAGGCAAAAGATTGGTAGCATCAAACGGGGTATACTGAGTGACCCTCTCAATTCTGTAACACTTTCGCACCGCTTTCCACACCTTATAGGCAGCATTTAAAACCTTGAACTTGGTTTTTTTTATAGTAGCTGGGCTCAAGGCTTACAAACAGCCAATTTTTCGCATTGCTACCCAATAACATTTGATATATCGAGGGTGCCTCGGCTATGCTAAATGGTTCTGCTCCTGTTAATAAAGTGTTCATACGCTGCAACATACAAGCCAGATAATATAAAGTAAAATCAGGCACTGCCCATCCTCCTTTCTCCCGCGGTAAGATCATATAGCGCATTGCTCTCCGGGGTTTCCCTTGTGCCCATAAAAACCTAGCACATATCGATTGTAATACAGCCAGTTGAGCACAAGAAATTTCTAGCGGCACAGATCTAAAAAAATATAAAACTTTGGGTAAAATTAGCATTTTAAGAACATTGCACCGTCCCACAAGTGTCAAATGTAAACATTCACACCGATCTAACTGCTTCCGTACCGAAGTTAAAATATTGCTCCAATTGACCTCAACCAGTGCCTTTAAACATGTCCTTATTATAACCCCTAAGTATGATACCTCATTTAGCACCCTTCGATCATTGAAACCGGTTTGATTTAGACACAGAATTTGGGTCTTAGACACATTCAGCTTATATCCTGACGTGACTCCAAATTCTAATGCTAGTTGTTCTATCTTGGAGATAGCTCCCTCAGGGTTAGTCGTAACTACTGCCACGTCGTCAGCATATGCAAAAACTCGGTACTGCTCTTGCTTCCAAATTACCGGTTCTATTCCTGCACTTTGCTCCAACATCATTAAAAAGGGGTTAATATATAATGAAAATAGCAAAGGCGAACAAGGGCACCCCTGTCTTGTACCTCGTGTTATATATACCGGATCTGACTCAAGACCCATAATGCATATCTTAGCAGTCGGGCGTCTATGTAAAACTTGAATGGCTAACAGAAAGTTTGACTGCAAGCCTGCCTGTCGTAATACTGCCCATAAAAATTCCCACGCGACCCGGTCAAACGCTTTTTCGGCGTCCAATAAAATCAAGCTGAATTTATTCCCCATAGTATTAGCAATATCCAACAAGGTTACCACCCGGTTAATATGATTAGTCGTTCCCCTCTTAGGTATAAACCCATGTTGCCGAGTTGACACTAACGGGGTAATTACATCAGCTAACCGGGTCGCGAGTATTTTGGCATAGACTTTGCCATCTGCATTTAATAATGATATTGGGCGATACGAACCTGGTTGTTCGGCAGGTTTGTCTTTCTTTTTAAAAACTATTATGTTAGCCTCATCCCAAGTCAAAGGGGCAGCTCCTGTTTGTGCCTGTAAAAAAGTAGTATGCATATCGGTTTTAATTTCACTAAAAAAGGTTTTATATATTTCCAACGGAAGCTTGTCGGGCCCTGCTGCTTTGCCGGAGGCTAGGCTATTAATAGCTCTTTCTAGTTCTTCCATCGTGATAGGTTCCTCAAGTCTTTCTGCATCTAGCGGGTCTACTTTTTTACAATTAAGGCCCTGCAACAGCTTTTCCCTGACCTGTGCATCAGAGGGATCCCCAGCATATAGTGCCTCGTAATAACCGTGAAACACCTTTAATATCTCCTCACCCGTATCTACCAAATTCCCCCGGGTATCTACTACTGGCCCGATTCTTTGGGCCGCCTCTTTTGATCGCAATTTTTGCGCCAAGCAGCGTCCAGTTGACTCCCCATATTCATAGCTTTGGCTCCTATTGATAGAGTATTTCCTAGCTATTTCTTTACTCCAATATGAATTCATTTTAGCCTTACACCTGGCTACGTGCATCTGAATTTCTGAGATATCAAGCCCAGCCTGAATCCCCTGCATAAGATTTCCTTCGGCTACTGACAGATTGTCACATAATTCCTGTACAGCTGCTTGTATCTGCTTCTGCTTATGTAGCCCAAAGCTAAGGGTTTCACCCCTTATACCCGCCTTTAGAGCATCCCACACTGACCCAACCTGAGCCGTGTTACGATTTATAGCCAAGAATTATTCAATCCACTCCTTCATATGCACCACATATTCATTATCCAGCAGCAATTTTCTATCAAACGAAAACATTCGAGGCCTACTATCAGTCTTGAGTATACCAAGCTTCAATACAAGAGGGCCGTGATCAGAAGAGAACCGTGGCTGTACCTGGATATTAGCACCTGACAATAGTAACCCAGATAGAAAAAAATAGTCTAATCTTACCAACTTCTGGTGCGGGTATGAATAAAAAGTATACCCAGGGTCCGGCCCATTCAGAGCTGCCCATGCATCTATCAGACCATGATCTGTCACTAAGGACTGCAATGCTTTAAAAACTTTCGGTTTCCTCCCATTATAGGATTTACTGTCATCATATAGCAGCCCTGTCTCAAGATGTATATTTAGATCTCCACATAAAATCAGTGGTGTGGGCCATAATGCTAATTCCACATTGAGCCCTTCTATTACTAAAGCCTCATCAATGTTTGATCCATATATAGAACAAATAGTGCATTTCATATTACCGATCAAACATTCCGCAATTGCCCACCTCCCCACTTTATCTGCTAATACTCTACCGGTCCCCTGTATATGATTTTTAGCCAGTATCGCTACCCCTCGCACAGTAGTGAATTGCTCTGTAGACACCAATACATTAAACCCTAATTCCGTCAATAATTTTCTTTTGCCCCACGGAATGTGGGTTTCTTGAACACATACCAAATCTGGTTGAAGCATTCGCAATTCGGCCGAGACCCGCTGTCTCTTATTATAACTGTTCAAATCACAAACATTCAGGGAGCAAAGCCTAATGGCAAATTTTTTACGTCTATCCCCCATCTCTGTTCCCAGCAAATTTAAGCACAGAGATCACAATTCTAAAACCATTGACTTTCTTAAACAATCTTCCTACACCTTCATGGATTTTTTTTTTTTTTACCCATACCCTCCCCCCCCCCATCCCCCCCATCCCTCCCTACACGGCTTCAGCTGAAGCCGTGCCCTCCCCCCACCTTCCCCAAAAAACGAGGTTAGGAGGCACAAGGCCTCTGTGATGAACGAGCCAAACCCCCCGGATCCCCCCTGCCCGACCACCTACCAAACTTAAAATCAGCAATAGAATCACCCCATCCCACGAGATCAGTGAAGAACCAAAAATACCACTTCTTATCTAAATCTGAATTTGATCTATACATATACATCTAACACATTTAATTATGCGCATACTCTAAAGTTTCTTCCCCTTATCACTTTTTACATTGTATGGAGATATTCCTTAGCCGCTGACTCTGTCGTGAAGAACCGCACCTGCTCTTTATAAATAACCTTGAGTTTGGCGGGATTCAATAGAAAAACTTGCGCATTCTTATCTCGAAATGGAGTAATATGCTGGCGCAATTGCCATCTCTTTTCAACGGTAAGGGGACAGTAATCAGGTCGCACAAAAAATTCTAATCCCTTCCCACATTTCTTTCGGTCCGGCCGCGCCAAATCATACACTGCCTCTCTCGCCAAGAAGTTATTCAATGATATTAAGATTGCCCTTGGTCTACTTGGTCTGCTAACATTCTGGCCTACTCTATTGCGCTGTGTGAAGGGAAATCTATGTGCTCGTTGGACCTCCCGGTCCCAATCCCATTGGGTTAACCCAGGAAAAGCCTCAGAAAACAGTTCGATCACAAATTTCCGTACATCCTGCCCCTCCGCCCCTTCTGGAATGTCCAGTACGCGGAGATTGTTGCGCCGCAGACGATTTTCCAAGTCCGTAATTTTCCAAAGGGTGTCATCCTTCTCTATGCGTAGCGTCTCTGTTGTAGCTTTCTGTACAGCGAGTTCGTCCTCTAAGTTCGAGATGCGTGTCTCTGCTTCATTGAACCTCTCTACGAACTCGGAACGTGATTTTGCCACCTTCCGCACTGAATTCTGGAGCTTACGACATGCTCCCTGTGTGCGATGGCTCTCAGTCCGGGTTTCCTCCCTGTGCGCCATTATGCTCTGATAAATAAGAGCCAGGGAGATATCCTCAGGATTCTCCATCATCTTTAGACCAGATTGTACCCCACTAGCCACTCCA
Source organism: Calotriton arnoldi (assembly GCA_963921515.1). Taxonomy (NCBI): domain Eukaryota; kingdom Metazoa; phylum Chordata; class Amphibia; order Caudata; family Salamandridae; genus Calotriton; species Calotriton arnoldi. The sequence goes on from CAWUFW010012088.1 coordinate 280,029, forward strand.
TTGATTCCGTCCCCGGTCTCCCCCATAAATGAATTATCCCAATGGAAGGAATCAGTGTTTTCCGCTATCTGTAGGCCTGCACCCACACCTGAGTTAGCCCTCTTACGTACAGTACTAGGGAGGCCATCCCTCTGCTTAGTCTGCATACTTGTGTCTACCTCGTCAATCTCATCCCCAGAAGTATCCGAGGGGTCCGACATTGAGTAAAAAGGAAAGTCCCCTGAGTCACTCTCCTTTGCAGTGTCGTAATTATCAGCCTTGCTTCCAATTGCCCCCGGCTCCGCACTCTCCAGAGGCATCTCTCCTCCTTTCCCATCTTTTTCCCCCTCTTTAACTGTCTCACAGGAATTGTCCCCCTCCCCCTCCACATTCTCTTTATCTAGTATAGTATCGTCAGGCTGCATATTCATGTCCTTCTTAGGTGTGGGGGCTAGTAGATTCTTTACCTTCCCAGCAAGAAATATAGCCGGAACGGACTTCTTCCCGCCCTCCACACGAGTCTTCTCCAAATTTGAACTTGGTTTCTTCTTCTCTGTCTCCCGCGCTGGCCCGTTCTCAGCCGCCTCCATGTATCTCGACTTTCCCCGTCCTGCCTTCGGGGGCATCACGGCGTTGAACGTTCTAGTCTTTGCCACAGCGTCAGAGCTCGTCAGCGCTCCACGCGCACTGGATCCGCAGCGCGTATACCCAGAAATCTGCCCAGCAAGGATCAGCAACCGCCAGATAGCCACACGGGGAGCCTGACAAACGCTCCACAGCATTTCCTCAAGTCATGCACTCCAGGCCAGCCGCCAGCGTCACTTTCAGGTTCGCATGTCTCTCGCCGATCTCAAAGGACTGCGGTAAGTCGGACAGGGGGGGAAAGACTCCGGGAGCTCGAGCTCACTCGGCCGCTCTCACGGCCGCCATCTTCAACCTCACTTACACCTTTAAAGATCCAGTATGAGTACACATTATTACACCACGTGTAGATAAAAAAATACAAAGCTGCACCTTCGGATCCACCTTACATTAAAGGATAACTTCCCCCAGTCTCCCTGGTGGTATCTAATGCCCGCAAAAAAAGCTAACTCCCAGACATCAGCAGATGCCCCTCCACCTGACAGAATCTAAACTTGTTGATGCTTCGGGGAAAAGGGTGGCAATGGAGGAACTCCTCTAACATCTTCCTGAGGAGTACAAATAAAGAGCCCATAAAATTGTACAGGAGGGTAAATTAATATCAAATAACCACATCAGATGTGCCCTTGATTTCCCGTACATAGCCGCCGGAGCATAAATACGAGCATACTACTACGTAGACACGCTTGGTTACGTATATCAGGCTTTAAGCCTGAGGTACAGCAGGCACTCAATGTCCCTTTTGACCAGCAACAGCTGTTTGGTCCCCAAGTGGACCTATACTAGAAAAAATTAAAAAGGACACGGAGGTTGCCAAATCAATAAGGGGGGCTACAGACCCCCTCTCCTTGTGGTTCCTTTTGAACAGACAGAACTCGTATAGGCACATTATTAAGTCAAGCCTAGACATAGCGGATTCTATGGCCAGAGATATGGGTACTAAGGTCTCCATTAGATGTCATTCAGAACATCTGGCTTTTCCACAGCCTAATGGAGCTGCCGTTTGTTGGTGCAAATTTGTATGGGGAAAATGTTGATGCAGCGATGAAACATTCAAGACCAAAAAAAGCTATAACACGCCTTTTGGGTCTCCAGCAATCCCAGCCTCAGTGGGATTACAGGCAAGTTCACGATTTACCAGAGGTTTCTCCTTTTGCCAGAGGCAACATTATCACCCTCAGACGCAGCAGTCCCAGAACCCGCTGGTCCGTCAATACAGAGGCAGAGCCAAAGGAAAGGCTCGCTGATCTGCCTAGCAACCCTCTTCTTCCATATTACCCCCCAGGAAAGCAGTCTTAATTCTCTGTCCCTAACACACTTGGAACCTTTAGGGTTCAGGTGTGCTACTTTCTGCAGGCCTGGCCTGGAAGCTCATTACTTTGGACCTGTGGGTCCTTCAAATAGTGGAAAGAGGCTATGTCCACCCTTCCTTCATGGCCCACCCCACCCTGTCCCACCCCCTCCTTTCTCTTCCACTTCAGATGACCTGGCCGTACTACAGCAGGAGGTGGCAGCACTCCTCAAGAATGGAGCGGATGTGGTAGTGCTAGAACAATAAAGAGGCCAAGGATACTACTTCCGAAACGTCTTAGTGCCGAAGAAAAATGGTGATCTACGCCTGATCTTGGACCTCAGGGAGTTGAAGTTCTTCTTTAAAAAGGAAACGTTCAAAATGCTGACCCTAGCACAGGTGTTAATTGTATTGGAAGCTGGACACTGGATTTCTGGGTGTCACTGGGCCTGCAGGATGCGTCCTTCCACATCCCAACCCTCTAGTCCCACTTGAACTACTTGCGTTTTGTAGTGGGTTCTATGCATTACCAGTTTGTAATACTCCCTTTTGGATTAACATCGGCGCCTCAAGTTAATGGTGGTGGTTGCAGCACAGCTCAAGAGGCTGGGCATTTCTATCTTCCCGTACCTGGACGGCTGGCTAATCAAAGCTGGTTCGCCAGAGATTGCTATGCGCCATTTGCAGTCGACAACGTCCCTGCTGTGTGACATGGGCTTTTCCATTAATAAGTCCAAATCTCACCTAGAGCCCTCCAAACGATTTTCACACCTTTCCTCTGCCTCAGATGATCAATGACATTCAGGAAATGGTACAAAAAAAGAGGAGTGTACCCCTTTGTTAATTATAGGGACGGGGGTGATTAGACTAGAGAAAGAAGAGAGTCCCTAGCTAAAATGTGGATACAGTGTTGTTCTGTCAACATGTACACTCTTAGTGGGGTTGTGAAGTACATTTAGTTAGACACAGCAGCAATTAACATAACGTATATCAATTTGTGCAGGGCAACACACTATTTTTTATGCTAGTCTTACAGGACCCAATATAATAATGTCAACAAACAATGTCATAGAAATTGTATAAAATCAAATTTTATTCATCATATTATTAAAACCATTCTACATACATTTCACAGCAGCTTTGATCATAAATAAAAACAAGGTTAAAATTAGGCAAGAAAACTACACAAAAAAGTCGACGCGGCGTTTCGGTGAGACTAGGATCAACCACCTTCTTCAGGACAGAGTTTTCTAAAAATGTAATATAATACATTATCAATTAATGCATTTGTTACATCAAAATGATGACACATTATTACAAAGTTAGTTACAAGTTGGCATACAAGTTGACATATATTATTTTATTTACTCTATAGCGCCCCAACTAAAAAATGAAAACAAAAACAGCACATTATCCGCTGTATATTCTTTACATTACAAAGCCCCAACTAAAATGAGGACAGAAACAACACATGATCCACTATTGCTAAAAAGAAACATACCTATTGGAGTTTCAACAAGATATCCCCTGATTGATTTAGAAGGATGAAGAATCTTCTACTGTAATATTATGAAGAAAAGGGAGAGATGTCCTGAAATAAGACAAACATGTTTGATATTGTCATGTTTTAATACTAAATCTTTTTTTTTTAATTGATTATTAAATTTCTTTTTGAGGTATACATATCCTCCACAATATTAATTGTGATGTACCTTTTATATGGTACTATCTCTTCTAAAATTACGTTCGTAGGCGCCACCGATAGATTTGTAGCAGATTAAAAACCTTTTTAGAAAAGAGAATATCCAAACTACAGTATCATTAGCAATAAGGCCAAAAATATTATCAATAGAAATTGGCATTTAATAAACTCACAAGAAAAACCTATGTTTTCATTCCGGCGAAATCGTACTATTAGGAATTGTCTGGTACACACCTACAGGAATGTGATTCCTACCAAACAACTAAGCATAACAAACTCCCCACTACCCACTGGTACTTTTCATTGCAGTTCATGCAACAATTGCAATAACATTTTGAAAGGGACCAGTGTGGTTCATAACAACGTAACCCATTATTTTAAGAATATGGCGAATTGCCGCTCCAAAAACTTGATCTACCTAATTCTGTGTCCATGTAAATTAGGCTACATAGGAGAGACGTCAAGAGAAATTAGAATTAGGATTAACGAGCACAAATCGGCTATACGGACCTGCAAGAGAAATGTCCCTTTAGTGGAACATTGGGCAGAAAAGGGACATACAGTCGATCAGATCCAATGGTGCGTTTTAGAAATAGTCCAGATGAATGCACGTGGCGGTGACTCCACAAAAAAAACGCAAGAAAAGAGAACAGTTTTATATGTCCAAGTTTAAAACCTTTAGACAAGGCCTAAACAGTAGGGAGGACTGGGAAAAACTGATACAATAGCTGTCTCATGTCTGATGTTATCAATCTAACTATGACAATACAATGAACTTTCGTAGATGATACCGATAATTATCTGAGGACATATTATTTACAAGCCGCCAGAAGTCGAAATAGAATTATAAAATGAACAGTAGTGCATCATACCTGTTTGCTAACTCAAAGATGGCTGCCCCCCTTCTTTGTTGTTTAGGCTTTCTCAATGAAGGTAAGATATAGTAATGATTAATCCCTGCCTATACATTACTCACTAACCATCATGATTATGGTATTGATATTTATCCCAGGAAATATCATTGACAAGCCGCCAGAAGTCTAAACAGAAATAGATTTATAAAACGAACAGTAGTACACCATACTTGTTTGCCAATTTAAAGATGGCTGCCGCCCTTCTTTACTTTTTAAGTCTTCTTAACTAAGGCATGTAATAGTAAAAATTAATACTTTACTAGTTTCTACTCACTAACCATCATAATTATTAATAAGAACTAGAATTTCCACCATTGGAAATGAAAAGAGTAGACTATATTGATTTTGTTTATCCTCCCGCGATATAAATCAAGGGACCATTGCCAATTCAAAGATGGCCGACCCTATTTTCACCATTTTAACAAGTTTTTCTCAATGATGGCG